>JADFUC010001682.1:0-223345 GCA_019722365.1 Lithospermum erythrorhizon | reverse complement strand
CGTGCTACGTATTGCTTCGCTGAGGACGCTTACTAGAAGATTTCGGCTGACCAAGGCATTTGGCGCTCTACGAGACTACTTTGAATTTCGTGTTCTCAAGGTGTTAATTGATCGAGATGCGTTATACTTGAGATGCAGAACCATTTTGTTAACGTGACGACGCTGAGCTATATGTATATATTAAGATGCATAACCTGGTATATGGAGATCAGCCCGACGAAGTTGTTATATATATATGATGGGTTATATTGAACCAAGACATGTTATGGTTTAGCATACGACGTATGATATCGAGACATTATCAAGAACACATAATGGAGAGGTGTCTTAATAGTCGATGTCGCGGCAGAGTTGATAACGACTTTGCGGGCGGGAAAGAAAATTAAGGATGAATTGTGATGATTTATATATGATATACTGAGGTGGAATTGTAGCATATCAATGGGTTATGGGCAAGGTTACCGGTTAAATATGATGTATGATTATAAGAAATGTTAAACTGGCTCGATCGTAAATGGTAAGTCGTAGATACACCGAGGCCGAATAAGAAAAGAGTTTTGTTCATCCGTATATAATGTTTAAATATGTCAGGTTAAGTGGAGTTTATTTTTTGTGATAAGTAACATTATTCTTGAGAAATTGGATTTAAAGAGACCAATTTATGCTCTGAAGTTACTGAAAGCGGGTTCCCTAATGAGGAATTTGAAGTTGTTGATAAGTTGGCGCAATTGTGTGAACCTATGGGAAAAAAAAGAAGTTGAGGAGGATTGGTGACATATACTTAAGGGATTAGCATTGATCGTGTATGGGCATTGTTGATCTTTAAACAATTACTTAGTGTCAGGTACCGAGTAATCGGGGAATGTTGTCGAGATGATTATGATAGTTGTACCAGTGTTACAATAGACAGGAGTAAAGTTAGTGGATGTATATGATGTACTATTTGTAATACATACGACAAACTAAAAGGAATATATATATAAATAATGCTGCGCTGTTCATTGTGGAATATGGATTTAGAAGATGTAGGCGAGTAAGTTAGTTTTGTAATATGATGAAATGGAAGTTTAATCTCGATGAAACGATAAAGAGATTGTGATTTGGGTCAGGTGGATGGGACGATCGCCCAGTCGGCCGCCCAGGCGGTAGAGTCATTAAAATCCGAACACTGCAGTCACCAAAACCGATGGACGATCGCTTAGTAACACACCAAGCTTCATCCAAAAATGTGATCACAATTAAGTTTCCCAAATCAAAACAGCTTTTTAAAATTTTAATCCATCACCGATATCGAAACGACCAATCCATAAATATATACAACATATCCCAAAATAAAGTAATGCCGGTAAGGCTAAAAGACATACATAATCAGACTGAATACAAAATGACAATGTACCGACAAGGCTAAAGTTTCAAAGTGGGAACATAAATAATCAAAAACAGCTGACAACACATCAAAATCGACTGTCAGATCCTCCGCCACCCGACAGCCACATAGCCACTGAACAAAACTCAACGCCTCTTGGCTCAACTGCCATCCGGCCAACTTGGCACAATGAAATGCCTGTCGGGGTGCGGTGTAAGCCGCCAAGCTAGCTTGAAACTTAACACACGCTAATCCTACCATACGGAACGAGTCAATCAATAATATAATCAAATATGAATAAAATACATATATACAGACTACCTAAAAAGTCATAAACATAATTCAAGCAGAAATCTCGACATACATGAAGATATAATACACCAAGAAGCACACAATTTCGAAAAGAAATCAATGTATCTAACAACGACTAAAAAATCTAGTCATCAAACCTCCTATCTCATATCCCCACCAAGATACCAACCTCTAATGCGCATATACTCAACTGCTCCACCAGAGGAATGGACTAATCAATAATCACCCCGCACTTATACCACAAAGATAAGGCCAAACCGCACTTTATACACACAAAGTATAAAGTGCACACCGCACTTATACACAAAGTATAAGGCACACGCACTCATAATTAAGCATGCGCACACCGCTTCTTATACACTAAGTATAAGACACAATCAGCCTTCATACACTAAGTATAAGGCACACCGCCTTATACACTAAGTATAAGGCACACCGCACTTATACACTAAGTATAAGTGCACACCGTCAGATAATAATTAAGTATAAGGCACACAAGACTTATACACCAAGATAAGCGCACACCGCACTTATACACTAAGTATAAGGCACCCAAGACTTACACACTAAGTATAAGGCACATATCGTCAGATATCCCGCAAGGAAAGGAGAGTCACCTAACCCCTAATCATCCCAACATAGGTCAACCGATACTCAAGTCATAGATAACTCTCACCATCACCTCTCAATAACCAAATACCACTTACTCCGAACAATATCCAAGCAATACTAAAACATCTCAATAATCGTAGTCAAACACAATCGTCGGTTAAGGCCAATAAAAATCATAAGTGCCGACAAGGCCACGTAAATCGAATATAAGTCGGGAGTTCAAGTTATTACTACTCCTCAAGTAATCTTCAACGCTACGTAATATAATCACATAATCATATCAAGGCTCATACAAATGAACCACACATAATCATACAACAATTACATGTATATATTCTCACGTGAAGTCATAACACAATAACATGTTCACAATTTAAAATGAATACGCAGAAGTAACACCCGTGAGATAAGTACTCACCGCTAGCTACCGCAAAACCTTCGCGAAAGACAATCGCGTAATCATTTCTTTCCACGATCAACGCCTAAACAACACCTGTGAAGTATAATCAAGACCTACTACTATACCCCATGCTCTAGAAGATACATATAACCAACTCTTAGAGAACTATCTCTAAACAAGCCTAACATGACTCGGAGCAAACTATCGAATTATAATCTCATCGGACATAACCCAATCGATTCCCCGCTAAATTTCATCTAATCACTTTCTCATTAAGCAAATCGACTTATAAGTCATTCTAGTTAATCAACATGTCTATAATTAACAATCTATACTCCGAAATATCAATTATGACTACCTGAATTAATTTTTTCTTCTACATAACTCCTTTAATCTCAATTTTAAATCACCAATTTAATATCATAATAATTATAATAAGGTCCCAACATAACCTCCTACACATTTTAAAGTCTTAGAAAATATCAACCTAAAAAGTCAATCTATCACCTGGTAGTCAACTCGACCATAACGCCCCTCAACAACCCCTAAATCATGAATTCGCTACTTATATACGTTATAGAACCCATAACCAACTAAGATTCATCATAAAAATTGAATTATGGAAAAGTCAACCAAGAAAAATCACTAAAACTCCAATTTCTTACCTCAAAATCGTAGGAAAAGTCGATGTAAAGCCTGCAAGAACCGACTCGAGGATGTTTATACGCAATGTCAGTTAATCGGAAGAGAAAAATCTGTTTGAGCTTCAAGGTATTTTGGGCCATGGAGAAGAAAGAAGATGAAGATTTTGATATTTTGAGTGAATAATACGTGATATGATTGAAATTTAGGTTACTTAACCCCTAAGTCACGAAAATTCCCATCGAAACGAAATAATCGAGTTATCTGACAACTAACGACTAAATTAACCTCGAATTGCCCCCGGTTATTCCTACTAAATTATAAATATAATTCGCTCAAAATTTTATGAAATAATATTAACATCGAAATTATTTATACTATCCCCTGTCCCACCGACCGAAAATTAATTTTTTTTTTTTTTTTAACGAAAGGGTTATTACAAATGAATATTTAGGTGATGAGTTGATAACGTATTTAGTAGTACGGAAAGAGATTACATGTTGCTGAATCATGAATTCATAGTGGATAAACGGACTTATAATAGTTGGCAATTAAACAAAAAGAGATCATGAGCCGAGGAAATTGATAATGTTGATCGGGGTATCGCGAGAGGACTAATAGACGACAAGATTAAATTAGAGTGTGAAGTTGTTACACAAATTTGCATGTCAATGGCGCCACTGTGCAGTGGCATAAACCATAAGATTTCACAGGTACAAAAGTCATATGGCATAAATCAACAAGTTAATGCTAGTTGAGAATTCAAAGTGAAATTGTTAAATAAAACGTGTGATGTGAGAATTTGGTGCGAGTTACACATTAGTCGATGTCGAAACCTCGGGGGTAATTACTACATTCGAATGTCAACGACCGTAGATCTGACATACTCAAAGCGAAGTCATCGATAAGGAATTCACTTTCATGAAATCGAATCCTTAATCGTTGATAACGGAGTATTATAGTGACAATTAGAGGGATGCATCGGTATCGGGTGATGAATTTAATTTTGAGTGGTATTATGGAGGCAACCGAAGGTGTTTATAACACTAAGATTGATAAATTTATAATAACAAACAAAGCAATATATATTACTTAAGATAAGCCGACACCAACAAGAAAATTGTCTCAATGTTGTGTTATAGGTGGGGTCAATTCCTTTGAGTCAATTGACATAAGATATTAGGGGAGCTATGTTATTTACACCATATCAAAGAGTCGAATAAAGCATGCTGCGTGAATGGACGTTAATAAGGCGGTACGTCGAAGCGCTGCTAAGATTATTTAACGTATTAGGTTCTGAGTAAATTTCGAGGACGAAATTTTATAAGGTGGGTAGATTGTAATAACCCGTCTGCATCTATTATTGAAATAGTATACTAGTTGCTCGGTGGAGTATTTCGAGGAAAAAAAAATTTGAAATTTAATAGTCGAATACAACGAATCGGTCGGTTGGTAGTATATTTCGGTTTTGAGAATTTTAAAGTTGTAATCGAATGGAAATGATATTATTTGGGTGGTAATATAATTTGAGTATATAAACTAATGTTAATGTTTAGCCGATTGTCGAAGTTGCTTAAACGAGGAAGTATCGATTAAATTAAACGACGGGTTTACACCACTTAAATGAGCCAACCCATTTAAGCCTCCATAACGAATTCCGCCTAAAAAGAGTTCATTTTCTTCTCCCATTTAATGACGTGAAGAGCCCCTCCCCTCGATTTTCTTTCTTCGATTTCTCTTCCATCTCATGCAGCTTTGGACTCAAATTGGAGAGTTTCTCCTCACCATCTCGCTTTTTTTCAAGGTAAAAGGCGCGATCTTGTTAAGTATTTGTGAGACTCTGAGTTGACTTTTTGTTGACTTTTTTGTAATTTGAATTTTATTGCCCAATTGATTCGTTCTAAATTAGTTATTCTTGAGTTGATATATCGTGTTAAATGTGGAATTTCGGACGCTTTTAGGTGGTTGACTTGAATTTTGGGTGACTTTGATTTTGCGAGATATTATTGAATATAATTATTGCTTTCAGCTTAGATTATGATATGTTGTTTCGATGATAATCGATATTTTGGGGCGTAAAGTGTCAGCATGGCCGGGAAGTTGACTTTCGAAAGGATTTTGGGTTGACTTTCTAAATGCGCCCGGTAGTATAAATATGTATCGACCTTATCAGATTGTTTCTGAGGTGAAATTACGAGTATTAGGTCATGTTAAAAATATGTCAAATTAGTTTTATTAGATTTTGAGTAGTAAACGGGCTTCGGTTTTCGAGGTTGTTAGAAATGGGTTTGATTAGTTGGAAAAATTGATATTTTGGGTCGATTGGAATCGGGTGATAGTGTCGAAAGTATTTTGGTTAAGTAATACTGATTATGGGTTTTGTCAGATAGTTGAAATTGCCATTTTAATGCATTTTGAAACATAAGTAGCCATTATACTTAAGCTATAAATTTATAACTAAAATGGTTGAAAAGTCGAATTTAATTAAGATAAGGGTTAAAATTGTCATGTAGTAGTAATTGTAATTTCTGGTGTTTTGATTAGACGAGCTGCTGGGAAAGATTGATCGATTGGGACGCGATACTTTTTATCGCTAACCATGTGAGTACTTATCTCACGTGTATTACCTTTGTACTTACTTTAAAATGGTATATGTCCTTGTAATATGATTATGTAAGAATGGTATACATGTACGTAATGACATGCAGTGAGCCATAATATGATTACATGTGACTCTCATTCTCACATCAAGACCGGCTTCGGCGTAGTTTCGACGGGCTTCGAACTCCCACTTATATTATCAAGAGAAGTTCTCGCGGCCTTGCTCCACTTTTGTATTTCTCGTGGCCTTGTCGGCACTTTTGTATTTATGTGGCCTTGCCGGCACTTTCGATTTACGTGGCCTCAGTTTACGGCCATGACGATTTACTTATCAAGTAAGGCTGCTTTAGCCGCTAGCTTAACGTTGTCGGTAGTAAAGTAGAAGTTGGTTGTTGAGGGAAGCGATGGCTAGAGTTATAATGATTCGGCGTGACTCAGTATTAGGAGATGTGACCCTAAAATCGGGATGGTTACACAAAGGTTCTATAAGAGTTGCTTATCAACTTTATAATGCCGGTATAAGAGCGTTGTTTATCGCCTTATACCGGTATAAGAGCTGCTATTACTACTTTATACACGGTATAAGAGTTTGTTTATCGCCTTTATATCACGTCGGTATAAGAGCTGCCAGATATCGCCTTATACTTCGTATAAGAGTTGTACGCCTTATACGCCGGGTATACAGTTGCTTTATCCGCTTTTATAATGCCGGTATAAGAGCTGTTGCTTATCGCCTTATACTTCGTATAAGAAGGTTGGTTATCGCCTTTTATACTTCGTATAAGAGCCGCTCTAGATTGACGGTTGAGCGATAAAGCAGATCGTGATTAATCCGACAGATCTACTGATGAATATCACGACCAGAGTATAACTTCGTGGGGGTCTCGCGGATCAGAATTACATGCGGGTTTATCGGTAAGCAATGGAAAGTCATAAGATTTAAATCAGGTAAGTAACATATAAAAATATAACTCTGAGTATATACCTTTTAAATAGGCGGTAGATTTAAATTATTATTATTCAGATGTATACAGAGTATTAACTTACAAGATTTATTTTCACTCTTTGTGCTGACTTATTTTCCTACATGGGTCAAGGCTTTATGCCTAGATTGCCGCGGACGACCGAGATTCATTGGCCGAGTAGTCGCTGCACTGCCAAGATGGCGATGTATGCTCACACTTCAACAAATATACTTTTTATCTTCCTTGAAGTTTCATTGTACGAAATAGTTATTGTTGTCTCGTGTCAGAAACAAGTAGTTTGATATCAGACTTATATTATTACTCTTTAGTCATTGTATTTGCTGTTAGTTCATTGAAATAACCAGACCCGGTTTAATTAATTAAAAATCGAGTAATTGGTAATTCGACGTAATATAATAAAAGCGGGATTCAAGAACGTAATTGTTATCAAATAGCGAACTTCAATTATGAGGTAAAAAGTTAATTGGGAAAAAGTTGATTACGATTTTACGTGCGGGTTTAAAAGAATTATGTTCGTTAACGAGCTAAACGAGAGGCCTTTTTATTAATAGACTTTTTATTTTATAGACTCATCATCCTACACTATAAACAAAAAGAAAAAAAAAGCAACCCTAACCCAAAACCATCGCCTTTTTTTTTCCTATCGAAAGAACTCAAAATTTTTCTCTTTTCTCCCACTTTGATCATCATCCTTTGCTCTAAAATTCCAGAAAAATATATCAATCTTCTCCTCTCATCTTCCCCGTCGTTTTAAGGTATGAAAGTCTTCATATTTTTAAGTTTTTGAGAATTTCAAAAATTAGGATTTTACAATTTCGAATTTAATAATTAAAAATTTGTTAAATTATGATCTTTGGCTCCTAAATTGGTGGTTGTCAATGGAAAGAATTGAATTTTTGTAAATTTTAATAATTCTATTTTAATTTTATATAATTAATTTGCATCTGATTTTTTTATGTTAGATATGTTTAAATTTGAGATTTTATGATTATAGATATAATAATAGAGTTTTTCCAATAATATATTCATGAGAAAATAATTATTTTCGTATTCTTAATTAATTTTATATTATAATTTCGGATTTTTGGTAGAAAATAGAAATAAATTATAATTTTGACTTTTTAAAATAAAACTCATATCATCAGGTTTATTACCGATTACAACCAATATATAATAATCTGGAATTTTTGAGAAATGCTTACTATTTTTGTTTATTTATTAACTAGAATGAAGATTTTAATAAAAAGGTGAAATTTTTATGATTGTAATTTAGAAACTGAATTTTTATATTTTTATATGGGGTATGGTTGGACTATAAATCAAATATTAGAATTTTTGGAGTTCATTTGGTATTTATTTTGAATTATTGATGAGTAAATGACTAGTTTCGAGTTAATTGAAATAAATCGATTTTATACATAAAAATATAAACTGATTTTTGTTAAACTATATGGTATATTTTGACCTATGATAAAAATATTAGAATTTTTGGACCTATTATGATATTTACATGATTTTTATAAAGTATTGGTGATTCCCTTTTAAATAAAGTTAACTATCGATAGTTCAACGGAATAATTACTAAGATACATTTAAAAGTAAGAACACATTAGTTTGATTAAATAGTCGTGGAAATATACCAAGGTAATGACCTAAAGTATCACGAAAATGTGTAATCTATTATATTATTTTAGAGCTGACTTGGACCCGAGGTTGTTTTGACTAGTCACAGTTGTAGCTTTGCGCTGAGCGGTACTAGCAATGTGGGGATTTATCCTTGGTGTCGTCTCCGCATTCGCATGTCAGCTCTCGGATCAGATGTCAGCTATACGTGTGCCATCGCTTATTTGGCGTGTAACATGCCAAGAGTTATTATTTCTTAAATTATTGGTAGATGACATCACGTTAGTGGACCTGAGCATATTGCGTTGATGAGCATCGTGATGACTCGAAATGTTTGATTATAATATGTAAGACCGTAAATACGACTGCGGATTTATTGTCATGAGACGGCCATGTTAATTAATCGCGATACGTGAAATCAGGTGGTTATTGAACTTTGATGGAATCATGCGTGGTCTCAATGTAGCTGGTCTTGAATCGCGTGTTGGGGGGTTGAGTCGAACAAGATGTGAGGGAAATGCCGATCCACATGGATTCATCGGGAGCGTGTACACACTGCCAAAATGATACTTTATGTTGGGCGAATGATTGAGATACTTTATATGTATGACCTACTTGTCGTTATAGCACACATTTGTGGGCATACGCGACCTCTTTGGCTGTTATAGCATATGCTCACATTGCATTTGTATGTGGGCATTGCTGTGGGTACAAGGCTGGGGATGTCCGGATCGAAAGTGTTTTGGCATTTTTGTTGGTGTTGATTTCAGGACCTCTGCCTGGGCCAGGTAATACGAGAAGGATATTAAATTTACTTTCATATCAATTTAACCTGCTTGACTTACATGTTACTTCAAACTCAGATTCAATTATATTTAGATCTTGGCGCTCTATTGTACCGCGAATATAAACCGTCAAATACCAAAGAGGGGTACGCTGCGGAAACCGTTTAGTGTTTTTACTATCGACCGAACTGCTAGTTTCATATATACATATATATATATATATATATATATTCCCCGGGTAAAGTTCTACTTTGCTGACTTGCTCAGCGTAATGAGTCACCATCAGCGGTATAAGTTTCCACGCAGCCTCGGCCGACCCCTCAAAACTTTCGTGTTGAGTAGTTGCTTGCAGCGAGCCGTTGACCTCTTGAGCTCGTTATCCTTTAAAGCGAATGGGCGCTATGGGTTGTGAATTTCACAGTCATTTTATTTCGGCTCTTATCGCAGTACGAGTCCTTGTTTACTCCACACAAGGGTGATTTATATTACGGATGTATTGTTGAACACCTGCTTTTTTATGTAACTCTTTATGTATCGAATATGCGAGTCAAGCCAGTTTCGCCATTTACGATGTTCACGCCAAGGTGATGAAACTATTTCTACTTTTACCGCTAAACTCTTTAAATCGAAGCCTTTTTATTTTATAACATCGTTGGGCGACTCGGGTATCCATTTCTACTAACGAAGTCTAATCCTCGAGGCTGTCAATTTCTAAGCGGTCGCTATAAGTTTTGCACGTAGCCTAGGTTACGCGGTTATCCGGTGAGAATGCGGCTCGTGGTCCGTGGCCAAAATTGTTTTGAACCGGCCTTTGCTGAGTTTTCCGAAATTTAAATTTTCCCCTCGGCTTCCTTCAGACTGCCCGAGGACGCCACCGCGGCTGAAGCCGCGTAGTTCCACACGCCAAGGCCAGGCGCTGTTCGAGGCGAGAGCGCTCGGCGGTGAGGTACTAGGGGTTCGCGGTGACCGCAGGTTGGGTGGCAGTAGCCCGCGCAGGGGCGCCGACGACGGCCGGGCCGCGCTATGGTCCGGCAAAGCAGAATTTGCGAGATCGTAAGATGGCGAGGCGGGTAATATTCCGACTGCACACCTCCTGCTCAAAGAGCGGACGATCGGCTGCAGTAGATTATTTGATAGATTTTCAAGAAGCAACCTCCGAGATTCGGGGGGCTTATATGACACCCGAGAAAGCCGTGGAGTTTCCCTCTGGCGATATAAAGTGAGTAATCAGAGGCCTGGCTGGGGATAAGAGGAGTCATAAAGTATTCTTCGCCACATCACGATTTCATGAGTGTATTTGTGGATCAGCGGTATCACGCTGAGAATTCTTTGAGGGATGTACGCCTATTGGTCAAGCGATTTGAGTGAGCCAAGCAGGAGAATCCGCCTCGAGGCGATATATCGATAGAAAGAAAAAGTGAACCTATACGCATCGAGCAGCGGTAGATTCAAAGGGAGGCCCACGAGATTGGGTGAGTCAGGCCGCTCTTCTTCCAATGTGGCTACCCGACCGAGGAGAGAAGGATGTAGGCCTTCGACGGGCCGAGGTGAGATTCGCACTCCACATGACTTTGACATCTTTCCGTAGTCACAGGCGCAGGAATGCGCATTTAAAATAGAAATGTATGTACCGAGGTTCAACAAGCGGGCAAGAGAGGATTGAGATGACCGGTTATGGATGTAAGGCCTAGATAGAACTTCCAAAGACGACCGATGTGGTCGTAGTCGGCACAGCTTCTCCCCACTACTTTCGTGCCTAGACACGCATTGCCTCCCGTAGCATCAAAAGGGTCACAAAAGGTTAGCGCCGCTACGCCCGGGAGGCCTAAATGTTTTCGGCTAGAGTGTTTGGGCATAAGTGTCCCAGACGCGAGGCGAGGAGGATGGCCTGCTACCGGCGCGGGCAAATAGGCCATTTTGTGAGTAAGAACCTACGGGCGCAGTGATGAACAAGCAACACTTCGCATCGGGTCAGCCTGGGCCAGAGAGGGTTCCCAAGTGGAACCGAAAAGGACGTCACCTGTGGGCGCGCGTCACGACCGGGCGGTAGCTTACGGGGTCGAAAGCAGTGACGGTCGTATCAATGCCATTACCAAAGAGTGAGCCAGATTTGCTTCCTGTGGCGCGACAAAATCTTATTTATTTGTGATTGCCTAGAGTACTGTTTGATTCGGGGGCTACCCATTCCTTTATATCTCGAAACTATGCTAGAACTCTTCCCTTAAGTTATGATTGCCTATGCCTTTCACATATGCACTCGGGTAGATCTAGCCAACAGGTAGTCGAGGTTCTTAGAAATTGCCCGCTAAGAGTAGATCATGTCTGGGGTGGGACCTATTACCTTTCGAAGTTAGTAGACTTGATTTAATCTTAGGTATGGATTGGTCAAGTAAACATCATGCCGTGATAAATTGTCATCTGAAAGAAATTGGGTCTACTAGTCCCTTGGTGGGGTTCGAGGTTAGTTTTTTGGGATAGAAACATACCTTCCCTCGCTTTGATTTCTCGCCCCGAGTACTCAAAAGCTGTTACAAAAAGGGTCAGAAGTGATACTGGGGTTTGTGGTGACGCTACAAAGCAGGAGCCTGTCGAGAATAATATCCAGCCGCGATGGAGTTTGGAGATGTTTTTCCGAAGACCTTCTGGAGTTGCTCCCTACCAGGAGGTAGAGTTTCTCTGTGATCGAAGCTAGTACCGACTACCCGATATCAATGGCACCGTGATGTAATGGCTCCGGGGCCGGAGTTGAAAGAACCGGCGCACAACTACAAGACTATTGTGAGAAAAGTTCATTCGTCCTAGTAGTTCTCCTTGGGGTGCGCCGGTGTTGTTTCTGAAAAAGAAGGATGGGACAATGAGAATGTGTGTTGACTACGCATACCGAATAAAGCGAATTTTATCAAGAACCGGTATCCTCTGCCAAGAATTGATGATCTGTTTGACCAAATAGGCTGGGCGTGTTTTCTAAGATCGACTGACATCGAGCTACCATCGGGCTGAGGATAAGAGAGGAGATATTCCAAAGTCACAAGCCAACGTATGGACATTATGAATTTGTACGACGCTAGTCAATTTAACGCCCAAATAATGCTCATGGACTCATTTAACGCAGTGTTCTAGACTTCCTGTATAAGTTTCAGGGTAGTGTTCATGTGATGATATTCTGGACACCAAGCCGGGTGTCGAACATGAGGAACATTTGGAGGTTAGTGTTGGAGACTTAAGAAGGAGCCAGCTTGTATGCAAAACTTTCTAAGTGTGAATTCGCCTATGAAGTACATTTTTTCGGGGACACGTGATTTCTCGCGGTATCGCGTAATTCACAAAAAAGCGTGGAGTGTGAATGAACCTGAAACAACCTACCAAAGGCTGGCTGCACGAAGAAGCTCTTTTTGGGTTAATGCTACTGCCAGAGGTTCATAAAGGATTTTTCTCTGATTGCAACACCAATGACTAAGCTAACCAGAAAGGGTTCCAAGGCTTTTGTTTCGGGGATGTTGAATGCTGAGAAGAATTCGGGAGTCAGGAAAAGTTGACTCACCGCCTCCAGCGGCGCTTCCCCGCCGGTGCGTGAGAGTATGTGGTGTACAGCTTACGCGCCTTTCTGCTCAAGTACGACGCAGGACGGGAAGCGTAATCGCTTATGCTTCGACAAATAAAACTCATGAAAAGAATTACCCGACGCATTTATTCGAATTGAAGAACATAGTCTTCGCACTTAAGATTTGGAGACACTACCTGTATGGAGTAAAGTGCCAGATTTTCACTGATCACAAGAGTTTGAAATATTTGCTTCTACCCGTATGATTTACCAGACAAATAAGAAAGCGGATGGAATTCATATCAAGGATTATGATATAGAAATTGAGTACCACCCGGGGAAAGCGAATGCAGTACGATGCCTGAAAGCGTAAAAAGGGAATGTAAAGGGGTCAAAGGTGGAGTTGAAGGAACTGGGAGTCGAGTTCGATTGATAATACTGGTGCCTGGCCGGGCACATATGAAGTTCGAATTGCTGTTACTTGATAAAATTGTGGAGTCTCAACAATGGACGAGAGGGTATTGAAAATGATCGAGGAAGTGAACAGTGGAAGCATGACTGACTTGGTGATTGATAGCAGCTGCTCCTCAGTTCGAGAGCGAATTGTTTGCATTCATTTTCACCGAAGTCAAGCTGGAAATCATGACGAAAGATAAAGGCCTGAGTAGCGTACATCCCGGTAGCACTAAAATGTATCGGGATTTCTTGAGATCGACTTACTGTGGCCTGGAATGAAAAGAGAGATAGCAGATTTTGTGGCTGTGTTTGATATGTCAGCAGGTTAAAATTGAGCATGTATTAATTCCCCGCGGGATTGCTGGGTAGCCATTACCTATTCCTGAAAGTGGACTTGGGAACATATTACTATGATTTCGCCTTCTGCTGCCTAACTCTTCGAAAGCATGATGGTGTATGGGTTATCGTGGACAGGTTGTCCAAGTCCGCACATTTCCTACCAGTTAAGGCTTACGTATGGTCCGTAAAAACTGGCTTCAACTATACATTAATCGATCACGAGGCTGTACTGTGGTCCCAGCGAGTATCATGTCAGATCGTGATACTGGTTTTACTTCGAGATTTTGGGAGTGCTTTCAGCGGGAGTTGGGGACTAAGGTGAGTTTGAGTACGTCATTTCACCCGGTACGTACGGGCGCCGCAGAGGACTATACGCATAATCGGAGGACATGGTAGCCAGGTACCGAAAGTTCCGACCGGGAACCGACGGTGAGTTACCGATCGAATTTGCTTATAATAATAGTTATCACGCCAGTATTGAGATGGCACCATTTGAGGCATTGTATGGGCGGAAATGTAGAACTCCCCAAAGTTAGTCAGCGGCCAAGCAGAGGGACATCTATGCGGGTCTCAATCAAGGAGAGGTCAATGAGAGAATCAAAACGGCTGGGGACAACACATAAAAGTCGCTCAGATCGACAGAGCACGATGCCAATAAGCGTCAGGAGTTATCTTTGGGGTTGGAGATTGGGTCTTCTTGAGGGTATCTCCGTGGAACGGAGTGACGAGGTTCTGGGAAGCATGGTGCTTGGGTCCTCGCTATATCGACCATATGAGATTGGGGTGTAGCTGACCGCTGCCTACCGTCTGGGCCGGCCGCCAGTGGAGTTGGAAAGGATTCATATACTGCATTCCATGTATCTTGCTTGAGAAAATATATTCCCGGCTTGTCGCATATCTGGAAGCACAACCGGTGGATCCTAAAGAGGATCTTTCAGATGCATGAGCAACCGTGGAAATCTTGGATCGAAAGGAGAAGACGCTGAACAAGACATTGGGTTAAAGGCGTCCCATGGAGAAATCATCGGGCGAGGAGGCCACTTCGGGGAAACGTGGAGGACGACATCCGAGAAGCCGCCACTTCAAATTTTCGGTTAGTATAGTTATTATATCGGTCCTCGTTGTACTTAATCATGAGCCGCGTGTTGTTTCATTTTGCCCGTACGCTGGGGTGTAATTAATCATGCCGGTGAAATTTCGAGGGCGAAATTTTGTGGGGTGTGGTGAATGAAATAACCCGACCCGGTTTAATTAATTAAAAATCGAGTAATTGGTAATTCGACGTAATATAATAAAGCGTGATTCGAGAACGTAATTGTTATCAAATAGCGAACTTAAATTATAAAAAGCACTGGGAAAAGCTTGATTACGATTTTTATAAGTGTTTAAAAGAATTATGTTCGTTAAATCTAGCTAAACGAGAGGCCTTTTATTAATGTGACTTTTTATTTTTCGCCATCATCCTACACTATTAAGACAAAAATAAAATCAAACCCTAACCCAAAACCATCCTCTTTTTTTCCCATTGAAAGAACTTTAAATTTTTCTTTTTTTCTCCCACTTTGATCATAATCCTTTGCTCTAAAATTTCAGAAAAATATACCAATCTACTCCTCTCGTCTTCCCCTTCATTTTAAGGTATGAAAGTCTTCATCTTTTTAAGTTTTTGAGAATTTCAAAATTAGATTTATGATTTCAATTTAATAATTAAAAAATTTATTAAATTATGATCTTTGGCTCCTAGATTGGTGGTCGTCAATGAAAGAATTGAATTTTTGTTAATTTTAACAATTTATTTCGAATTTTATATAATTAATTAAAGATTCGATTTTATGTTAGATATGTTTCTATTTGAGATGTTTATGATTATAGATATAATAATAGAGCTTTTCCAAGAATATATTCATGAGAAAAATAGTTATTTTCGGATTTTAATTAATTTTATATTATAATTTCGCATTTTTGGTAGTAAATAGAAATAAATTATAATTTTGATTTTCAAAATAAAACCTATATTTTTATTGTGTTTATTATTGATTACAACCAATATATAATATTGGAATTTTTTAGAATGTTTACTATTTTTGTTTATTTATTAACTAGAATGATGATTTTAATAAAAAGGCTAAATTTTTATGATTGTAAATTAGAAACTGAATTGTTATATTTTTACATGGGGTATGGTTGACTATAAATCAAATATTAGAATTTTGGAGTTCGCTTTGGTATTTATTTTGAATTATTGATGAGTAAATGACTAGCTGAGTTAATTGAAATAACTGATTTTTATACATAAAAATATAAAACTGATTTTTGTTAAACTATATGGTACATTTTGGACCTATGATAAAAATATTAGGAATTTTCGGACTTATTATGATATTACTTGATTTTTTATAAAAGATTGAGGATTCCTTTAAATAGTTAATCATCGAGTAGTTCACCGGAATAATTACTAAGATACATTTAAAAGTAAGGAACACATTAGTTTGATTAAATAGCTGTGAAATATAATTAAGGTACGACTCTAAAGTATTTGGATGGAAAATGTAATCTCATTATATTATTTGTGGAGTCGACTTTGGACCCGGAGGTTGTTTTGACTAGCTGTGTTGGTAGCTTTGCGCTAGTGGTACTAGCACAGGTGGGATTTATCTCCTTGGTGTTGGTTCCTTACATTTGCATGTTGCCTGGATTGTAGATGCCGCTTATACGTATACCGCTTATTTGTGTAACATGTTAGTAGTTATTGTTTCTTAAATTATCGGGTGATGACATCATGTTAAGGACCGAGACAGTCGATGATACCTCATGATGACTCGAATGTTTGATTATAATATGTAAGACCGTAAAATACGACTCGCGATTTGTCATTACAGACGCCACAAGTAAGACCGCGACATGGAAACTGTGTTATTGAACCATGGAGTCATGTGTGGTCTCATGTATGGGTCTTGAATTCGTGTGTTGTGGGCTGAGTCGAGTCGCATGTGTAGTAATCAAATGATCCACATGGATTTATCGGGAGTTGCATAATACCTGCCAAATGGGATACTTTACATGAATGATTAGACATTTTACGTGTGGACTAATGAGCCTATAGCACATTTGTGGTAATATGTGACCCTTTTGGTCATATAGATATGTCGGGCCATTGCATTTGTATGTGGACATTGTGGTACGTGCCGGGATGCCCGGATCGAAAGTGTTTTGGTATTTTTGCCGGTGTCGATTTTGTGGACCTCGGGGTCGCGGGGCCAGGTAATAT
Organism: Lithospermum erythrorhizon; assembly: GCA_019722365.1. NCBI lineage: Eukaryota > Viridiplantae > Streptophyta > Magnoliopsida > Boraginales > Boraginaceae > Lithospermum > Lithospermum erythrorhizon. Next base: position 206,414 of record JADFUC010001682.1, on the reverse strand, counting down.
GGTAAGCGATATTTAAATTTACTTTTGCCATTGATGAACTGCTTGGACTTTAATACATTCAAACTCAGATTCACTATATTTAGACCGCGCTCTATCAGGCCTCGTGGAATATAAATTGTCAAATACTAAGTAAATACAGGAAATTTAGCGTTTTTTATTGAATCTGTTATTATATATATATATATATATATATATATATATATATATATATATATATATATATATATATATTCCTGGGTGGGTTCTACCTTCTTGACTTCTGTCGCAATTTTGAGTCACCACTGGGCGATAAGTTTCACGCTAGCTCGCTAACCCTCAAAACTTTCAGGTTGAGTAGTTGTTGTAGAGGCGGAGCTGTTGACCTTCTTGAGCTCAAGACATCTTTAGGTGAGCTAAGCGTGGTGGCTGTGATCCGCTAGCCATTTTATTTCTCATTTTATCGAGTATGTAGTCCTTGTTTACTCCACAAGGCGATTTATATTATGATGACATGGAATTTTTATGTAATCCTTATGTATCAATATGTGATGTTGGTTAGGTTTCGCCACGATGATGTCCACGCCAAGGTATGAAACTATTTCTTACTTTACCGCTAAACTCTTTTAAATCAAATGAAGCCTTTTATTTTATATCATCGTCATACTCGTAACGACTCGCCTTCCAAAGTCGGCCGCCTGGCAAGTAGAGTCATTAAAACTGAACACTGAGTCACCAAACCGATGGATCTACTCAGCTTTAAAAATACAATTGCTTCATCCAAAAATGTGATCACAATTAAGTTTCCCAAATCAAAACAGCTTTTTAAAATTTATAACCATCACCGATATCAAAAACGACAAACCCATATATATATACAATAACATATCCCAAAATAAAGTGGGACGCCGGTATAACAGATGATACTAATTTATCCTTAATACAAATGACAATGTACCGACAAGGCTAAAGTTTCAAAAGGAAAATACAACAATCAAAATGGGCCACATCAAAATCAAATCATGAGGATCCCTTCCGCCACCCGGACAAGCCACCTAGCCACTGAACAAAAACTCTCAAATGCCTCTTGGCCTAACCGGCCGCCCTGGCCAACCCGGCACAAATGAAATGCCGCCTGCTTGGGGTGGGTGTAAGTCATGAGGCTTAGTGAAACTTAACACAGGGGTGAACTTACCAAACAGAACGAGACAGTCAGAATTTTAATAGTCAAATATGAATAAAATACATATATCCAAGACTACCTAATAAGGTCATACAACACATCTCCAGAAATCTCGTACATAATACACTTAAGATATAATACGCTCAAAGAAGACAATAATTTCTCGTAAAGAAATCAATAGACTCAACAACGACTAAAAACTCTTAGTCATCAAACCTCCTATCTCTCATATCCCCACCAAGTACCATCCTCTAACGCGCATATACTCATTCCGTCTCCACCTCAAGCAGAATGGACTAATCAACAATCACCCGCACTTTAATCACAAAGATATACAAAAACCGCATTTATAATAATAAAGTATAAGGCACACCGCACTTATAATAATGCTATAAGGCACATCGCACTCATACACTCAAAGCATAAAGGCACACCGCCTCGATACACTAAGTATAGTACCGCCTTATACACTAAGGCACACCGCCTTATACACTAAGTATAAGGCACACCGCCTATACCAAGCATAAGGCACACGCAGCCTATGCTACCCGTGAAGATAAGCGCCCACATCGACAACGCATATCAAAGAAAGTGATCAAAGATTCATACCGCCTTATAACAAGATAAGGCCAAACCGCACGCTATACCGTAGTATGTAATACACCGACAACGCACACAAAGAAAAGCCGATCAAAAGAGTTAGTCATACCGCCTTATAACGAAGCATAAGGCCAAAATCAAGACGCTATAACAGAAGATAAAATAATACCACATATCCTCGCAAGGAAGAAGCGAGAGTCACCTAATCCCTACTAATCCGACCTATAGGTCACCCCCCATACTCAAGTCACCTCAAGTCATAGATAACTCTAACTATCACCTCTCAATAACCAAATACTCTATCTCTAAACAATATCCAAAGACACGCCTAAAACATCTCACACCGAAAGCCAAACACACCGCCAACAAGGCCAATAGAATCATAAGTGGCGACAAGGCCACAGAATCAAGTGCCGACAAGGCCACGTAAATCAGAAATATAAATTGGGAGTTCAAGCTATTACTTACCTCCAGCAATCTTCAACGCCACGTATCATAATCACATAATCATATAACAATTATATGTATATCATTCTCACGTGAATCATAACACAACGACATGTATATCATTCCTCACATAATCATATCACAATGAACAGGTATATTATTCTCACATAATCATATCACAATAACATGTTCACACAATTTAAAGTAAGTACAAAGTAACACCCGTGAGATAAGTACTCACCTCTGCTAGCTACTACAAAACCTTCGCGAAAAACAATCAAGGTAATCGCTCTTTCACCATCAACGCCTAAACAACACCTTTAAAGTATAATCAAGCACCTACTACTATACCGGGCGTTTCTCTAGAAGATACATAACTATGGAACTATTTCAAACAGCCTAACATGACGGATAAACTATCGAATTATAATCCCATCGACACAACCTAATCGATTCCCGCTAAATTCCATCTTATCACTTTCTCATTAAGCAAATCGACTTATAAGTTATTCTAACTAATCATCAAGTCCATAATTAACAATCTATAATTCAAATATCAGTTAAAACTCAATTTGGAATTTACACTTTTTCGACATAACTCCCTTTAAATAATTTTAAATCACCAATTTAACATCATAACAATCATAATAAGGTCCCAATATAATCCCTTACACATTTAAAGTCTTATAAAAATATCACCATAAAAGTCAACCGAAAACCTTAAAAGTCAATCTCACCATAACGCCCTCAAACGATTCTAAATCAAGAATTAATACTCAAATACGCTACGTAACCCATAACCAACTAAGATTATCATAAAATTCAATTATGGAAAAGTCAATTAAAAGTCAACTATGTCAAAACCCAAGAAATATCTCGAAGATTCTGAAATTTCTTACCTTAACTCAAGAGAATGACGGGAGAACAATATTCTACAACCGATCTCGGCTCGGGAAATAGACAATCGGTTATAGAAATTAAACGAAATTTTTTATGGGAGCAAGCATTATTTCGCCATAGCATTTAAAAAAGATTTGATGCATTTAAGTGTTTCCGAGCAATGACGATGCTGAAGATAAGACGCTTCAGATATTTAAAAACTCGAGTCCCGCTCGGTTTCTTTGCTAATTTCTCCGCTTATCGCATTTAAATCTTCACGAACCCGATCTCCAAAGATAAAATATTCATGGCAAAACTAATGAATTATAAATGTACCGGCTAAAAATTCTACGAAATTATATTATCATCGAGATTATTTAAAATATTCCCCGTGTCCTACCGTACGACCTAAAATTTAAATTTTTTTTTTTTTTTCGTGAATTCAAGTTATTACAACTCTGTATCCATTTCTACTAACGAAGTCTAACTCGAGGCGGCCGACTGTATGGGTCGTTACATCACCCGACGGACGAGTTGTATTGTTTTATTTATGATGTTAAATAAAGTCGCTTTTTTTATCGTTATCCATCAGCTGTGACTCGACATACAAAGTTGATTTGACGGTCCCAATCTTCATGGGGACCCACTGGGCGGGTCAGCACCTCAATGAGTTCAAATTGATTACTTTACGGACGCCATAGTACCCGAAGCTCTGCTCACTGAGTAAAGAAAGTCGCTGGTATTTCATGACACACTTATGGTTACCGTGACTGTGAGATCATGGATAAAGGAATTGTAAATTAATCGCCCAAGAGCAAAGGGGAGTATTGGAAATCGTTGTACATTAATTTCCTTTAATTATGCCCATCATGATAATTGTCAGAATAATTCATTTACTAGTTTTAGCTAAACGATTACTTCCAAACTAAGTGTTCAATAATAGTAATTGTAAATTACCAACGAGAACTCACGATGACATCGTGGGTTATGCCATGACATAGATTCTCATTCATAATCGTTTATAATAATACTAATGGTCAATTATATTATTATACAACTAATATTATTCTGAACTCCAAAAAGGCCACACACATTGAAAGCGACGTCAATCTTATTTCATGTATGAAATTAAACTTAATTTCTAAATCGGGGACTCGATTAAAATCAACGATACTCAATCGAGAGTTTTTACATTGATAAAATACAAATTGATAAACCTAATCAATTAACTCTCATAGTTCAATCGACAATTTAACAAAAGAAGCTCATTAGTTAATTAAGTTGGGCTACCGTAAGCATCCAGCTAGTTAACGGTTTTAACGAGTCGGGCTCATTGGCTAACGAAGTCGAGCTTAATTCGGTTTAAAAGGAAGAGATTATATATGAGAACATAAGATGGAAAACCTAAGTTTTTCTCATCTTCTTCCTCCAGAAAATCGCCTCCCTCCCTCTTCCATAGCTACACTGAGTCAAGCTAATTCACCTCCAATTGATCTCGTGATTCCAGTACAATCAGCATTTGGCTCAACCACTGTAATTCAATTGAGACATCTAATTGCCGCGCTGCTTAAAAGCTATGAATAGCGAGGCTTCATGAGAGAATAATTGGTGAATTCAATACAATAGAAGATTGATTTATACACATATATGTATATATGTATTTTATATTGTAATTCGTTATATATATTTCTATTCGATCTTTGTTGTATTTATTTATAGTTTTAAATATAAATAAGTTGCATATTTTTTCCAAACAAGAGGATAAAATCACACCATAAGCGAAAGATAAATCTGCTAAGAAGGATGTGTAAAACCTGAGATTTCAGCTTATCAAGATCATCTGCAGAGCACCCAATTATTTTCTCTGCTTGATCATTGAAAACAAAAATCCAGGCTTCACCACTTGCATCACTAACTTTCAACGATACTATATACCTGGAATTAAACAATAAAGTTTGCTATTTCTGTTGTTCAACCACTGAGGTTGGCCATAAAAAGATTTCACAAACCTTAAACTGCATTCTTCATTCCTAGATTTCATCATTTCTTGGGATGAATTGGTGGCCAGATCATTCCACAAAGACACCACAACCGTCTTCTTCCTAGAATTACATAAACCGATTACTGTATATTGAAGTGAAGCCTACCAAAGGATGACTTAAAACGGATGTTAACAAGTAACTTACGTCTCATCAGCAACGGTTATGTCACGCTTAGGAATCATCTCATTGTCTATCTTCCTTCTAATACTCACTGTAGGAGAAACATGTTGAACCACGCCAATAATATCTGCCATGAATCACAAATCCAGAAACATAAGATTTTTGAAAAAGGGAACTAAAGAAGATATTGGAGTTGAATAAACATACAATAAGCTCTCCCATGAAGTGGACCTAACTCATCAATAGGGACAAAATTATACCTACTCTCAGGAACAAAAACTTGCTTCCATCATCTGGATAGAAAACCACTATTTGATTTTATTCAAAATAAGCTTAACTACAACTGACCCTGGACACTAACTTAAATACTCAATTAAATAACTGAACACTGACCCTTCACTACTTGAGATAAGTTATGCATGATCTAAAAATGCTTATAACTACATTATCTAATATTTTGCTGACTAGATTAACTAAATTGACTGTTTCTTCCTACTTTTATTTCTTCCTCTGTTTGGCTGAAGTAGAAGTCGTATCATCATCAGTCTCAAATTTCTCAGGTGTATTGTACACTTTGGTGAGAATATATTAGGTGGAGCTGCGCATTCTATTACTAAGGATTTATTTAGTATGATGATACTAAATTGATCTCCATCCTTGATTTCATTAGTGACTAAAGAAAATGGATCTAATGGTTCAAATTTGCAGGGGTATTTGTGTAATTTACTCTTCCTATTTTAAACATACCACATAAATAAGCTTTCATTCACTAATTCACCTCATTATCAACTTTCAAATTTGAAAATATTTCCTCTCAATTTTTTTGCTCAAATTCATCAATAGATTCATCAAGTAAACTCAATTAATCATCATTATTCATCTCATTAATGGAGGATGTTGTGAATTTAGTCGATTCCGATTTTTTTATTCAATTTTTTTAATTTTTTGTTTTTTATTTTATTTTTTATGCATCTTCAATTACTTGATTTATTTGATATGTTTAATTAATAATGTTGTATTAGTAATGATTCAATTTGTTGATTATTAATAGTAATTATGGAAATTGCGATTAGTAATAATGTTGATTAGGTTTGGTTGACATTAATAATACATTTTTTTCTTGGTCGTCTGAGTAACCACATAATTAAATCTAAAAGAAAATAAATAATAATACACTTTTATGCCGGAGTTGCCATCGCCAGAGATCGCGCCGAGTCGGCAGACGGCACCTCGCATTTTTCAGACGCGAGGTGGCTCGCCGGAGTTGTTCCATATCGGAGCCTCTGGGTTTGATTTGATATAATACTTGTTTGAAACCCTTGTCAAAATACTGCAATGGATTTGGAGCCCGATCATCAAATTTTTTTAATCAAAATAAAACCATTGCATAACGCCGATCAATAAATTTTGAAATATATTTTTGTATTTAACAATGTTGATTATTAATTTAGTTTTTTATTGTTTTTACCATTGAGAATTGTTCAATGAATTTAGGAGAAGAAGGTATGTAATTATTGCTGTTTTGTGGTATATGACATTTAAATGCATGTTTCTCAGATTTTATATTGATTTTTTTTCATTTTGTGCAGATTTGAACTCTGCTTTGGGAGTTCATGATGATGTTAATAATATTAGATTTAAACGTTTACTTGCTCGTGAGTCCTTTTTTTTGTTTTTTTTTCATTTCAAGTTTTAAAATTTCGCCAAGCCAGGTAAATAGAGTTGATTGATTTAGTTGCAGCTTGAACTTCTTGATATGTTTTTGTTATTGGGCTTGTTATAGTTATTGGCTAGTTGTTGAGCTCATATTTTATCTCAACTATATATTTTGTGTTTTTTTTTTGTTCTATTTCTAATTTTCTATTTAACTCGATGAATGACGTTGAACTTATTGATTGTTTTCAGCCGTAATTTTAATGAAATTGAATTATATATCATACTGCTTTCAAGTCACAAGTAACTCGATTCACTCTTCCGAATCGCTTTGTCATTATGCCACAATATTTTTTGATATGGTTTTTACTTGTATGCCATTATACTGAGAGGATATGGTTTTCATGATTTTCGTGATCTGTATTGTGTTTTTATGCATTTTTCTTTCTCGACTTTTGTTTTGTATGTTCTTATTATGTATCATATTCCGCTTCAAGTGTGTTAACTTGACTCAGAATGTAATTGTTAGGATTGCTACGGTCGAGATGTATAGTAGAACAATAGATAGAAGAAAATGGATGATAGTCGGGGGAAGAAGATAAATGAGGAGATTAGGAGATAGAATTTAGGAAGAGATTGTATAGATGTGAGAGAAGAGAAACTAGAGAGAAGATTAATTCATTTCATTTCTTCATTAGTTTCTCAATACATTCAACTATTTATAGAATCCTACAACTAGTGACATGCACACAATGTGATGCCTTTTGGAATATAAAATGCAAATAACAAATAACAACTTTTGGCTTCTAGTGTGCTTAATTAATGTGTGATTTTATTTGTGTCATGAGTAGGATCATGCCAGATTCACTATTCGAATCGCTTTCATTATGCCACAATATTGGTCGGATATGGTTTTACTTGTATGTCATTATATTGAGAGGATATGGTTTATAGATCAGATATGATTTTCAAATGTGTATTGTGTTTTTATGCATTTTTTCTTTTCTGACTTTGTTTTGTATGTTCTATTATATATCATATTCGGTTTTCAAGTGTGTTAACTTGATTCACTCTTCTGAATCTGTTTGTCAATATACCACAATATTGGTCTGATATGGCTTTTATCCTCGTGTGCCTTCTTACCTCGCAAAGGTTGCATTCCCATTTCAATATTTTGAAGCTCAACTTGAAGATTGGGCATTACGAATACCACACGAGAACAACTGTTTAAGGGTCTTATTCAAAGGATACTTTGTTTAATGTATTTGAGAGAATCAATAACATCACCGCAACTTTCCGTGTCAATGTAATAATGGATTTGTTCCTCTTTTGTGTATCATCAACTATGAAACGATAAACAAAGATCTTAGGAGATGCATAGTTGTTCCTCTTGTGTATCAAATATGTCAATAAGTTACTGATATCCCATTAGAGCAGAGCATATGCTCCTGGCCTCAACATAGTCAGAAAAACCATAAATAACATGTATGTCTTGCATTATTTTGAGCCTTCTGTTCAGCTTAATTTATTCTATGGCTACTCAAATGGATCAAGTAATACATGGATCATATTTCAAGAGTGTCAACAAAGATGGACATTGTAGGAGGAATGCTCCAATCGATTAATCACAATCTCTTCTGCCACTGCAAACAAATTAGTATAAAATCACAAACTTCATAAGTATCATGAGTATCAGATATAAGACAACAAAATAATTTCCAATAGAAAATTAAGGAGTATTCTAAGTGATTTAAGCACGCTAGATACATACGCAATACGAAAATTCACTCAATTTTGTACGCAACTTGAGAAAATTAAAATATTGAGACCTGGTTACAAGTATCTCTCGAGTTAATGTACTTAAAATGAAAATTTGATATTAAATCGAATCACACTCTTCCATATATATTAAATACAATCCTAACTTAGTGGAATAAGATTCTTTGGAATATTATGGGATCTCATATGACACCTAACTTCCAACTAATTTTCAAGTCCGAACCTTGTAACTCCTGCTTAGTCGTGTGCACAATTTGGTCTCTTTCAATCTGATCTGCAACATTAGTAGTAGCTCCACCAGATGCTTCCTTCAATGTGTTGTCAACCTTGTCATGAGTATTACCTCTGTTCAGGCCCCTTCTGAGCGAAGTCACGGTCTCGCACCGCGACTTTTGTTCAGTTGTTCATTAAATCTCGCTTCAACCAAGTCCTTCGATGTCAATTCAACCATAGCCAATTTCACCTTCTCTAACCCCAGTAAATTGGCGAGTGATATAATTTTCTCCTATTGTATTCGTAATTTTATACACCATTTCTGGGTTTGTGCGTGTCTATATGTGATTTTTTTCTTTTGTTTTTGGTCTTTGCTAACATCTAGTTGTTTTGGTTTTCTACCCATTGTTCCTGCATATCACAAATGAATGTTAAATATATTTATGCCAGAATATTATAGAAACGTGGCATAATGAAAAGAATTACATTCAACATATCTATACCAGAATATTGTAGGAACGTGGCATAATGAAAAGAATTACATTCAACATATCTATACCAGAATATTATAGAACGGCATAATGAAAATAATTACATAGTTTGAACTGCGACATTAATAATTAAAGCAATAGTATGCCATAGATCTTTAAGTTGAAGCTTTGTGAAAGAGTTTGATTATAAGATCATAAAAGAAACTTAGACAATATGTTTGCAACATCATCCATGAAAATTTCTTTGCCAATCTAGTGATCTACCAAAGTCCAAACACAAGATTGACATAATGGTTCCGGAAAACCAAATAAACTAAGCATATAGTTAACTGAGAAGATTATGTAACAAACATTAGTTATTAAAGTACTTTAGCACCTTACAGACCAATTCTAAGAATGCCGTCTAATTCCTTCGCTCAAAAATCACCACAAGATATTCAATCCTAATCGACGAGGAAGTAAGAGACATCGATACTTCGCCTTCAAACCTTATATCGGTGGGGTTAGCATCCAAAGGTTCAAGCTTACAACAAAGAGTCGAGATCATTTCAGCGAGTATCAAAGGGCTAAAGAGCGTAGAAAATCTAAAAAAGCGATATAGACATAACATAAACTGTCCCAGTGATTTGTCTCTACAACCATCTTGGTTTCAAAAATATAAAACAAAATTTATAAAGAATTCAAGGAGTATCATACAAGGAAGTCACTTAATAGAACTACTGTGTTTATTAATTTCTCAACTGTACTAGTTTTAATGCACCGTGTTCATCCTTTCTGCACCTTTCTTTCTCTCCAATGGCTGAGACATCTTGAACGGGGTAAAAATTCTTCAATTGCATCTCATCTTACCAAAATTGATAATGAATTAGGGTTGAATTTTACCAAAATTGGGATTTGGAACAATCTATAATTCAAAGGAAAATATGATGCATAACTACTCAGAATTCAGCTGAGATAATTTCTCGTGCGGCGGAGTACTAACTAAGTGGCGGCGGAAATTAGTAAGAAAAAGTGTGAAGAATATAGTAGTCCATATTCGAATCCCAACCGAACCTAAAATAACCGAAATTGAGGAACCGATTGAACCGAACCGATTTCGTTCAAAAATAAAACCTGGGGTGGGCTTCGAACCGGTTCGGTTTTCGAGAACCGATCGGTTCGAACCAAACCGATTGAATTTTTTAATTAAAATTAAAATATTATATATATATATATATATATATATATATATATATATATATATAACCTAAATAACCGAGAACCAACCTAAAAACCGAACCCATCGAACCGAAAATAACCGAGAACCGAACCGAACCGATCGGAACCGATTTAATCGAACCGACCGGGAATCCTGCCGGGTTCCATCTCAATCTGACCGACTAAATGGCCCGGTTCCAAAAAATGTCCAAAACCGACCGACCCGATGGAAGCCCTAATAGTAGGTAATAAGCGATGAGTCCGTTTCAACTGGGAGTCAACTGTTATACACACACCAAAAAAAAAAACAATAAATGAATCCTATGAATTATTATTTTACCCCCCAAGAAGCTTCCTATTGCTTATACAAAAACAAGTTAATTTTTAGAAAGAAAGACAAAAACAAGCGATCTATCATGTGCTTAGTAAATAACAAATGTAATTCGCCATAGCATAAACAAACACACGTAATTCGCTTTTATCGTTAAACAAACACGGATGACAATTGCTTATTTACCTAACACCACGACAAATTGCTACTTTCTCTTACAAACATAAACGTGAATTGGTAGTTTATCATCAAACTTGAAAAAAAAATTGTACATTTAATATCGAGAACACGTGGTCTTTATTGATATTGAATCGAAGTAGATTTCTATTACATCAGAAATTTTGTTGGGGACTACTTCCACACTCCGACAAGAAATGTTTTCATGCCTCGCTTGCTTTCTAATGAACTCAGAGCTATGTATTCGATCTGTCGAATAGCGTATCGAACAATATCTTTAATATCTTTACTACAATGACAAGGTGAATAATTTTATCAACTCTACAATTCGGTTGTTTACCAAAATGTACCATATTTCATAATTTTACCATAGATTACCATATTTCATAGTTTACCATATTTCATAATTTTACCATATTCTAAAATTTACTATAATTCTATCATATTTCATATATATAGTTCTTTTTTTTCATAATTTTATCATATTTAACCATATTCTAAAATTCTACTATAAATTACCGTGATTTCATAATTAACCATATTTTATAATTTTATCATATTTGTCCATATTCTAAAAATTCTACTATAATTTACCATATTTTAATTTTGACCATTTTTTTAACATATTCTAAATTTATGGCACTTACTATTTCATAATTTTATTTTTTGACCATATTTATATTTTACCATATTTCATATTTCATAATTTTACCATAAATTACTATATTTCATAATTTACCATAAATGACCATATTTCATATTTTACCATTTTAATACTATATATTTTATACTTCATAATGTCATCATTTTTACCATAATTTACCATATTTTACCATATTCTAAAATTTATCATAATTTACCATATTTCATAATTTTACCATTTTTAACCAGATTTTACCATATTTCATATTTCATAATTTTACCATAATCTCATAATATGGTCCATAATCTATAATCTCATAATATGGTCCATAATTTTACCATATTTCATAATTCATACTCTACCATATTTCATATTTATAATCTATATTTCATAGTCCATAATCTAAAATTAACTATATTTTATAATTTTACTATATTTGATCATAATCCCAAAATTTTATCATATTTCATAATTTCATCATAATTTTATCATAATCATATTTCATAGTTTAATCATAATTTCATATTGTCATTCTCATATTTCATAGTTTAATCATACTCTACTTTGCTATTTCATAGTTTAATCATAATCTCATTCTCATATTTCATAGTTTAATCATAATTTCATCATAATTTCATCATAATCTCATATTTCATAGTTTAATCATTATTTCATCATATTTCATAATTTTATCGTAATTTGACCATATTTATTATATTTCATAATTTCACAATCTCAATAATTTCATACTAATTACATTTTCGCTACATTTTCATACTAAATACACACCATTACATTTTCATACTAATTAATACACAATTCATAATCGCAGAGAAATTCGCTTTTTCTCAACAAAACTGCAAATTCGTTTGTTTTCGCCGATATTTAAAACCAAAATTCAACTCGGCCGCGTAGTCACACGGTCAAGTCCGTCAGCCTGCTTTGTTAAGGAATGTCGGTTTGCCGCCATAACAAACAAGTCAATTGCTGCCAAGCCATAACCCTAACGTGTCGAATTATTAACAAGGCTTGTTCGCTACAGCTAAACTTTTTACCATTCTTGTTTCTTTTATAAACATTATATTTACTGTTAGTCTTCTAAAGGATATTTAAATAAATTTGGTACTTTATTTCATTTATTTATAATCATGTCAAGACATGTTCAAATCGTTAAAATGTTCAATTTTCATATGCATGTAATCTAAAATTTACCAATATCTCACCTAAAATTTACCATATTTCATAGTTTACTATTTTTGACCACATATTTTATATTTCATAATGTTACCATTTTTTACCATAATTTACCATATTTTACCATATTCTAAAATTTACCATAATTTATCATATTTCATAATTTGACCATTTTTAACCATATTTTACCATATTTCATATTTCATAATTCATAATTTTACCATAATTTAACATATTTCATAATTTTACCATAAATTACCATATTTCATAATTTATCATATTTTATGTTAATTTTACCATTTTTTTTTATCATAATTTACCATATTTGACCATATTCTAAAATTTACCATAAATTACCATATTAACAATAAATCTTAACAAACATTTTCATAAGTTCATCATATTTTATAATTAATTATTTAATTATTATTTAATTCATTCTTATGTAATTAATTATTTAATTTCTTCTTATGTAATTACTATTTAATTCATCATTATTTAATTCATTCTTATGTAATTAATTATTTAATTTCTTCTATGTAATTACTATTTAATTCATTCTTAATTAATTATTTATTTTATTTTTTACGTAATTACTTATTTATTTCATTCTCATGTAATAAACTATTTAATTCATTCTTATGTAATAAATTTTTAATATTTCTTATGTGATTAATTATTCTATTCTTATGTAATTAATTATTTAACTAATTTTATGTATTCATTCTATGAATTTGCATCAGGTTTACATTATAAACAAACAAGCTAATACCATGGTCATTATCGAACAAACACACAAAAATTCGCTATTACGTAATAAATAAGTACGACACTAGTTCTGCTTACATATAAACAAACAAGTTCATAAAATGCTTACATGAAAACAAGCTTAATTCGCTTTGTTTGTCAGAAGTTAAACACATTAACTTGCTGTCCCGTAGTTACCCACAATTCGCTTATTTGCCAATGTAAACAAAGACTCTAGTTCCGCTTTTATGTATAAGGGCAAATAGTCATTTCAGCCCAAGCGAAAGTTATCATGGCGGTAGAGCAATGGGTTGCCTGGGAGGCACAGCCAGTGGAGTCTAATTTGAAATTTACTAAATTAGCCTTTAGTAAGCATGGTTACTAAATATTGTTTAGTACCGTAGTTTGACTCTATTAGTTGTATTAATTCGATTTCATGTAATTCTAGCTTCATGTAATAGCCAACAAGGCCATGGACAATTTTTTTTATTACTACCATAAATTATCTATATAAAAAATACTCACAAATTTCAATAATGGCATGTCAGGAATCTTGTATCGATTTAGTCAAGCCACTGGATATAAAGTTGACAGCACCATATGCTTTTTCTCCTTCATTCATAACTCAGATTTTCTATAATGACCGCTTAGGAACTCGGGTTTAATCTGTCACATTAAAGGTCTGAGACTTAGAACGCACCCGAACTTAAGGTTCGGTTGACTGAGTCAGCCGAACCTCGATATTCGATAGGGTTCTAGCCGCTTATAGTCCCATACACGATGAAGGGAGAATAAAACGGCATTGCTTTAAAAATAATTGTACTTTTCACCACCGAATTTGACTTCTATATCTCGGCTATGCCCTGCCGGATATACACTTTAACTTTACTGTTTTTTTATAAATTTGAAAAATGTCAAAAGTTGATCATCTTAGGTGGAGGAGTAATATTCTGGCTGGTAGTTAACGTTGAAGGTTTGATACTTTTCTGAACACTTTGCATATTGATATTCGGCTCGTATTTTTCAATCGTTGAAGGGTAACTGTGAATAAGCAGGTATCAGCTTTGGAAAATTTTCAGTAGAATAGCCCTTTGTATGACCCTGAAAAGGTAAGCGTTACATATCTACCTCTACATAAAAAAGGCAGAGACATGTTGGGAAGGCATGAATGAATTTATCTTTATACTATAATTTTATTACAGGCATGTAGCATATCCTCCGGCTCTATAATATAACAGAAGAATCAAAATTACTATTACATTACCTACACTTCCAATCTATTGTGAAGAGTACATAGTATTTCAGACCGCATTACTTTTTGTAATCCACCCGATCTCATTCTCTACGATTGATCTATATATTATATGTTTTAGAACGATTTGCTTATTGATAGTCATCTTTTAGTGGTTGCACAGAGAAACGTGAATCAAGTGTAAGTGGTAGCATTTGGCTTGAAAATTTATAATTTAGTTGCAATGTTTAATAGTCTGGCGCTTGTTTGGACCCGAAAAATGTGTAAGTATTACTATTCAGATACATGATGTAAAAAGGCATGCTTATTTTGGAGATACGCGTTCAATATGTTCATCTACGTTATTAAGGATTGTTCTCAAGAAGAATAAGATCTTTTTACATCTCTTACTATTTTTTATCGCTGACCTTTTCTTCTCACAGGTCTTTTCTAGACACTAGCACCAGATTACAACAAGTCGATTATGGCAAAAGTTTATGGAAGTTCATTACTATTCAGATGAATGTTACTACTAGAAGAAGAGATTTAATGAATGTATTACTTAACCCGAATAATAGCTGCTTTGTTCTCTAAAAGATGTATTTCTGATGGAAAAAAATTAAAAAAGAAAAATCAAAATATAAAATAAAATATGGCCCGACTCCATACTGCCTAATGTTTTATTATAGTTGAATTTCAGATACTAAGCAATATTTGCTTATTTTAATATCTTAATTGATAAAAAATAATTACAAAATTAAAATATACCCGACTCCTTCCCGTCTCCATTAATAAATAATTATAAAATAAAAACTATCCCCCGTCTCCTTCCTGTCTCCAATGTTTGATGACCGGCTCACTTTGGCCTACTCTGACAGATCTGCTTTTTTAAATATATGGTATATATAATAAAACTATCCCTCGTCTCCTTCCCCGTCTCCATTTTTAA
This sequence comes from Lithospermum erythrorhizon, assembly GCA_019722365.1. Taxonomy (NCBI): domain Eukaryota; kingdom Viridiplantae; phylum Streptophyta; class Magnoliopsida; order Boraginales; family Boraginaceae; genus Lithospermum; species Lithospermum erythrorhizon. The sequence goes on along the minus strand of JADFUC010001682.1, from coordinate 190,562 downwards.
AGTAGTTATTTAATTAACAACCAACCCCCCCCCACTCTACGCTATTACCACCCTCCCAAAGACGTAAGACGAACCGCTTGCCCCCACCCCAATCGCGAAATCGACCCAAGCAACCCCACCCCCACCCCTACCCCGAATCAATTACCGCCCACCCCTACCCTTCAAATCGACCACACCCTACACTCGACGACGACCCGCCACCGCCTCGACAATCAAGAATCGCCCGACGATCAACAACCCCAATTCGATTATGTTGGCTCCTACATTACATTAGTTAAAGTTAATTAATTTGTTAAATAGTTAATTTCATTACTTAAATAGTTAATTTTATTAGTTTAAGTTAATTTGTATAGTTTGTCTGAATAATTTCATATGCTACTTTCATATGTTAAATAGTTAAATTCATATGTTGCCAGTATAGTTAAAGTTAATTTGTAAAAGTTAATTTCATATGTTAAATAATTGTGCTAATTTCATTAATTGTATAGTTAATTTCATATGTTAAATAGTTAATTTCATTAGTTAAAGTTAATTTGTATAGTTAATTTCATTAGTATAGTTAATTAGTTAAAGTTAATTTCATTTGTATAGTTGATTAGTTAATTTCATTGCTTAATTTCTATTTATAGTTAATTAGTTAAAGTTAATTTCATTAGTATAATTAAATAGTTACTCATTAGTTAATGTTAAATAGTTAATTGCTATGTTGGAATGGTTGATTAATCAATAGTTGAATTATTGGAATAGTTGAATTGTTGAATAGTTGAATAAATAAATAGTTGAATTGTTGTCGTTTGAATTGTTAAGTAATAGTTTATATATGTTGCGAATAGTTGTTAGTTGTGAATAGTTGTTAATTGTTATTTATGAATACCGTGAAGCAGTAATATAATAGTTTATATATGTCAGGAATAGTTATGTTACTCGGTATCGCAGAATAATAGTTTATGAGTCGCGAATAAATAGCACTGTTACCGCTTTTAATAGTTGTTAGTTGTTAGTCGCGAATGGTTTGAATAAGAAAATATTTCAATATTTCTAATTTGATCGCATGACGGTAACGCGGTGGCAATAATGGCGGGAAGGAGAAGCTTCAGGTAGAATGACGGGGCAGTCAAATAACCAACCCTGGGCTTAATTAATTAAAATCGAAAGAATTTGCACTGGACGTAATATAATAAAATGATTCGGAACGAATTGTTATCAAATAATTTAAATTATAGGTAAAAATTTAATTGAAAAAAGTTGATTACGATTTTTACGCAGCGGGTTTAAAAAGAATTATGTTCAATCCAGCTAAACGAGAGGCCTTTTTATTAATAATTTTTTATTTTACGCCATCATCCTACACTATAAATGAAATGAAAAATGAAACAAAAAGCCAACCCTAACCCAAAGAAAAACCATTGCCTTTTTCCATAGAGTTAACTCAAGATTTTTCTTTCTTCCTAATTTCGATCCTCATCCTCGCTTCTAAAATTCAAGAAAATATATCAATCTTCTCCTCTCGCTCTTTCCCCTGCTGCTTAACAAAGATGAAAGTCTTCTATCTTTTGAGTTTTAGGTAATTTCAAAAAATTTAAAATTTAAGGGTTTTAATTTAGTAACTCAAATCGTTAAATTAAGATCTTGGCCCTAGATCGTCATTGTTAATGGAAAGAATTGAATTTTTGTTAATTTTAATAATTTATTTCGAAATTTTATATAATTAATTAAAGATTCAATTTTTATGTTAGATATATTTAGATTTGAGATGTTTATGATTATAGATATAATATGAGTTTTTCCAAAGAATATTATCTACGGTAGTGTACGCTTATTTTCGATTTTTAATTAATTTTATTATAATTTCTTGGATTTTGGTAGAAAATAAAATAAATTTATAATTTTGACTTTTAAAATAAAATCATAATTTTATTGTGTTTATTACTGATTATTTACCAACATATTATAATCTTGGAATTTTGGGAAATGTTTACTATTTTTATTTATTTATTTATTAACTAGAATGAAGATTTTAATAAAAGGTGAATTTTTTGTGATTGTAATTTAGAAACTGAATTTTTAAATTTTTATATATAGGGTATGGTTGACTATAAACTAAATATTAGAATTTTTGGAGTTCGCTTGTATTTATTTTGAATTATTGATGCAGTAAATGACTAGTTTTGGGAGTTAATTGAAATAAAACTAAATTTTTATACATAAAAAATATAAAACTGATTTTTATTAAACTATATAGTACATTTTGGACCTATGATAAAATATTAGAAATTTTCGACCTATTATTATGATATTTACTTGATTTTTATAAAGTATTAAGGATTCCCTTAAATAGTTAACTACCGATAGCTTCAATCGGAATAATTACTAAGATACATTTAAAAGTAAGTGAATTAATCAAGTTTTGATTAAATAGATGCGAAATATAATTAAGGTACGACTTAAAGTATCATGGAAATGTAATCTTATTATATTATTTGTGTGAGTTTGACTTTAATTTATGCTTGTTTCTCAATTAGTCAGAGTTGGTTTTGCGCTTAGTGGTACTAAAGTTTTGGGGATTTATCTCCTTGGTGTTTGCCTTTTTTACATCAGATGCCGCTTGGGACAGATGCCATATATTATATCGCTTTTATTTGCAAGGTAACATACAAGAGTTATTATTTCTTAAATTATTGGTAGATGACATCATGTTAGTGGACTCTGAGAATCATGGGTTGACGATACCGCGATTTACTCGGGAATGTTTGATCGTCCTTAATACTGCGCATCACTCCAAGTTCACTCACGAATTTCGATCCAACAAGCTTCCTTTGTACTACGGCCGCAATATACTCAGCCTTCGTTGTCGAAGTCAACTACAAGGCCTTTGCTTCAAGCATCAGACTCAAGATATCAAAATTATTCCACAAAGCAGTAATACAACTGCATTAAGATCTTTTGTCGCCTCTAATGTTTTCTGAAAACTCGCATCGGTGTAACCTCTACTAATAACTCATTATCCCCATCGAGGCAAGGAACACACATATATTTAGTCCTTTCAGAATATTTAAGTATGGCTTTACCCAGCCCTGACTTTCACCCCGATTAACACGGAGAACGCCGCTACACTCAGAGATTACGATACGCTTGGACGGTACACATTACGACATACACGATTGATCCGGCGTCGAGGCATAAGGAACACTACTCATCTTTTTCACCAAGGGACAATCGAACGGCCGAGTAATTCCATGTCTCAAGGAGGTTCCCTTCAATTATCCATCTAAATCTTTTCAATACTTTATCAATATAATGTTTTACTAATCTAATTAGTCTTTTTGGGACTATTTCTATGAATTTTATTTCAAGAATGTATTGAGTTTCTCCTAAGTCTTTCATATGAAACACTATAGCCATGACTTGACAGATTCAAGCATTGGTATGTTCTTTTAGAGTTATTCTCCTCCAATTTTTAGATATGATAGTATTTTTATGTAATTTAGTATTAACATGCTAATTTTTGTAATAAAGCCACTGATTGTAAGAATCTTACAATGAGGACTTTGTGCCGAAGAATCCTACTTTATGATATATTTATGAATAAAAAGTACCACTTACAAAGTTGCAATTAAAGGCCAAGCCTTTATAATAAACTGTTACTTATATTCCACCAATACTATAAACATTATCCCATCCACTACTATATTAGCCTCCTACAAAGTTAAAATATGGGATAATATCATTAAAAATGAAAAAAAATGTATTTTTCAAATTTTCCTAAAATAGTTGTCCTTATAAAATTATTCACCTACTCTTTTCAATTCTAAATTTATATTATTCCTAATATTTTTAATAACAGCGAATAATATATAAAAAACCGCTAAAATATACATAAAGAATCCTAAAAATAAAGATGAGTTGCATTAGTGTTCTCAAAACACTACTCATTCTATGTATAGAATATTCTAGTTGAAAAATGTAAAAATGCAACATTTCAGATGCATGTATCATCCCAAATTTTCTTCCTAACGAGCTGATCCAATATACATACACCTGCACTTTATGCTTTTTTAAGATCGAAACGATTATTTTATCTTCGAACATAATTCTCAGAATTACTACATTTCATAACAGGACAAAATAATCATTTCACCCCAAAACAAAGCATCGCTTTTAAGATGTGTATAACAGTTCAGTAAGCTGATATTCCCATCCCCAATTTGTACTTGAGCACAAAGCATTTTCTCACCAACTAGTACATCTTTCTCCATCTCTATTCATCCATCGTCTCTCAAACTTTTTTATCTTCCCTCCTCTATCTATCTCCATATAATATGTGATATCAATTGTTCTAATTACTCCATGTATGATACCATTTTCCAAATGAGAAGTAATTTTTTAACTTAAAAATGGTTGATTTGTATAATTATTTAATTCAACAGTAACTATGGCTTTGAGTAAAATGGTTCACAGAGAAAAATGGTTGACAAAGTAAAAATCAATTAAAAATGGTTGCTTTGTATAATTATTTAGCTTACTTTATCATATTATTCTTTAGAAAAACTTACTTTATTATGTAAAGCTAGTATAGCATTTGATTAACACCCGAAGTGTTAGAAAATCATCAAAATTAAACAAAAAATTAGCTAATTAAGTTAAACTTGGAATATGTAAATTGTAAATTATATACTTCCGAGCTGGATTAAGAGCATGTTAGAGGCATTGGTGGACGTCGAGAGGCGGTGGTTGACGGCGGTGCCACGGAGGTCATCGGCGACGGGTTTCGATGATGAAGATGAGTGTCTCACAGACTTTTCAATTATTTGACAATTGAATTATTCAATTTTGATTGTAGATTAATTTTAGTCAAATTAATAAATAATGCTTTCAATTTTGTAATATAAATGAGTCATCTGGTGTATGTAATAACAATATGATTATTTTGATTGAAAAAAGTTTATGATTAAATAGGGATAGAGGAGTTGCATTTAACGTTATATTTTAATATATTTGAGATTATGATATAGGTAATTTGATTTTTTTAATAATGTGAAAAGTAGATTTTAAATTTGATAAATTTGGTGATGGTGAGTCGATTTAACAAAAAAAATTGAGTAAGATGGTGCAAATTCTCTAACATCATGTATATCAGCTCCCCTAAAAGTTGAAATAGGGGCTCAAATCACTAAAAACTAAAAAAAATTATGTTTTTTCAACTCTTCTAAAATAAATTGGTTTTTTATAAAATTATCCACCCACTCTTTTCACCTCCTAAATTTATAATTTCCTTATTATTTTTTCAATAGTAAATTGAATAATAAGAAAGTTGTTAAATTACATATAAAAAAAATAACCCCTAAAAATAAAATAAAATATTAATTTAGAGTGCATTTTAAAGAAATTTTAGGAAACCTATATACAGTGCTCTAAAGAGATAAATTAGTCATATTCTAATAATGCATAAATTAAATAATTGAAATGATAACAATCTTAAATTTTCTATGTTGACTTAGTCTTTTTTCTGGAATATATCTTCCATATCTTGGCCTTTATGTGGGTCATATCATTTTGATTCAAAGTTTGTTAATTATGGGCATGATGGGACTTCATATAAGTTGAAGGATATCAAGTTGTGGTCCTTAGTTATGTAAGAGTATGGCACAAAAATATTTTTCATCTTTCAATGGTAAAAATTATAATAGTCAAAGATTTGTGCTGAAACATAAATGATAATTGTTTTGAAACATAAATGAGCAATTGCTTTTAAATTGTATATAATAAGATACCGATATAAATACGATTTTATAAGAGAAAGATACTTAAAAGATTGAAAAAATAGTTATTAAATAAAAAATGTAATTTGTAGCAGCAGACAAAAAGTCAAGAGTAGATGATTCAACCCGCCACAAAATGGTTGTGTTTCTTTGCAAATTGCAACTTTACTTTGAGACTGCTGCAAAAGTTGGTATGTCTTACATGCAAAAGTTATGCATTTTGGTACAGTGGAAGAAATAGGAGTGGCATGGGAGAGCAGTTGACTTTTAATTTTTAGAAAAATTTAATTTTATTAAATATTTTTTTTAAATTATAATTGTTCTTTTAAAATTATATTGTTTCTCCCTAAAATTTTATATTTTTAATTAGAATTATAATATCAAGTAATCCAGTCCTATATCACCGGTTTGTTACCCCTCTTCTCTCTGGTCAATATGTTTGGGATTCATAATTTTACTATCTACTCATTTATTTGCCACTTTTTTGATTTGTTATACATTTTTTTTAATTAACATGAATCTATGCTGAATAGTGGACATCTTCGACTCGAATTTTATGGTTTTCATTTCTTTGATTTATTATCTTGATGGTTCTTCCCTTGTTTTCTAATTATTTCTCAAATAACAAAATATATCCAACTTTTTTATTTCAGGGGTATTATAATTATCATCCATGGACTCAATGTGCACAGGTAATATTTTAATGAATCTTTGTCTGAGATAACTTTGCGTTTGGAAGCTGCGTAATAATGAGGGTGTTTGGCTAAGCATATTTTTTTTTAATTTATAAGTAAACAATTTATAAGTGATAATATTGTTTGCCAAATTTTGCTTTTGACTTCTTTGGATAACTTAACTTGTAAGGAGATTTTATTACATCTTTCGATAAAGAATAACTTATAAGCTAGAAAAAGCAGAAAATAATTATAATAACATCTCATTTATAAACTATTTTTATCTTTATAATATAAATAACTTAGAAATTTAATATTCGTTAATAAAAATTAATTAAACCTTAATATCAATTTTACGACAAAAATATCATTTTTTTCAATAAAGAGTATAATGTTAAAAGTTGGTATATCTAAAAATTACTATATCTTTATGACTATTAAAACGAAGTAAGAATAGCGATAAAGCTAAATATCGAGAGCTAATTAATTAAAATATCAAACTAACTTATAAGTTGGAGTTAAAAAAAAAATTGAAAAAAAAGTTAGAATTTAATTTTTTTTTTTTTTTAACTTATAAGTTGCATGTTATCCAAATATTTCTTTTTTAACTTATTTTTGGCCAAATCAACTTATAAGATTTTGACCAAAATAAGTTAGGCAGCCAAACGCCCCCAATATTATGGACATTCCCTTTTGCCTTTGCAGTCTACTATGAACATCACATTGAGTTTTTTGCTCAGTTACTGCTGCTTATCATGTGTTCTGTTTTTTTGTTGGTAGTGGAAGGTATGCTCCTTTTGCAAGTCAATTGAACTCCTTCGACTTTGGTGTTTATGCAATGGATTTGATAGTGCTACATAACCATTGGTTTTACTGGAAGATACACATTGAACTGTTGAAATATCGGATTTCCTTTTCCTATATCTTTGATTGTGGAATTGGATTCTTCAGTTTTCAGTTTAATGATTTTCTACACTTCTATCACTTTTCAAATTGATAGAATCACATAACAGCTACCTAACTCATTTGAGGGGCTGTTCCTCACCTGTAATCTAAAAGAAAACCATTCAGTTCTGTACTGTTGAACAGTTTTGAATAATATGTATGTTCCGCGACTATGGTGGTCTTTTTTTCCCATATAGGTCATGGAGGAAGCGATGGATTACATGGATATGTACCTTCATTGGATCAGGTCTTCGCAGACACGTAAATCAATTTTTAACTCATTTTTATTTGATCTGTGACATTTTATTTCCATATTCTTGTGCACCTCAGCAGTCCAGTTCCTCAAATGAGTTCTTATGCACATAATCTTGTCTTTTTAACTGAGATTGTAAAGTGATTGGTTAAGATTGAAAAATGTAGCCTCTCAGTCCCCTTTGGCCTATACTAATGCCATTTTATTGATAGGAAATCTAAAATCTAAGAATGTGCTGAAGTTTCAAAAAAACCATGTTAAATAAACTACTTGACGGTGAAGCTGTGGTTTCTTTAATCATTTTATCTTATGTTTAATTGTTATGTGTAATGAATAAATCCATGTTCGTTTTACTTGTATGCTTTTTCTGGAAAAGGTCAGATCAGAGAATCCTGGGGTTCCTTGCTTCCTTCATGGCCATTCAACGGAGGCTAAGTATTCAGGTCAGGCTAATAGAGACTTCCATTCTGTCTAATCCTTATATATTACTGGTTCCTTATATGGATTTGTTCCTATAGGCTGTTTCATACCCACACATCGAGAAAATGGTCGATGGAATCATATTAAGTTCACCAGCACTGCGTGTTAAAGTAGGACATCCTATTGCTGTTGTAAGTTGTTTTTCTCGTTAACTTAATCAAATGCCTGAAAATGAAATAAAATCATATGCTAGCTCTTTTCTACACCACTTGTTTTCCTAAGCTTGGGTAAAATATACTGTGTCTGCTAATTATGCATTTTGGTCATGTTTAAATGTGGAAGTTCTAAACACCATTAAGATGAGATTGTTTCTAGCCTCCGTGTTTCATGTTAAAATCTGATTTAATAATTGTCTTGATGCAGGCCATGGCACCAATACTTTCTCTTGTTGCTCCGAGGAGTCCGAGGTACCAATTAAAAGGTGCCAACAAAAGGGGCATTCCTGTTTCAAGAGATCCTGCGGCACTTACCGATCCCCTGGTTTATACTGGTCCAATTAAGGTCAGAACAGTCCATGAGATTCTGCGGCTAACTTCATATTTGACTCGCAACTTCAAGTCCGTTGCTGACAGAGTCACCGATCCATCAGCTTCTCAGGAACTGTTCAACGAGGCAGCTTCCGAATTCAAAGATATCAAACTCTACGAAGGATTCTTGCATAATCTTTTATTCGAGCCTGGGGGCGGAAGAAATCGCTTCTCTTCAGGATATTACCGATTGGATGGTTGAAGACAGTGTGCAGGATTCCCGAAATGTCGATAGTCCGTGGTAGATGACGATGAAGTTCTCAGTTTTTCTATCACAAAGAAGTGAATAAGTGATGGATGTTGAAGATTAATGGATCTTTTTATAGTATGTACCTGGTTCAGTATCGATGATTGTTCAAACTGTATACTAGAACTCGTAAAATAACTTAACAATCTGTTGATTATTCACTCCTTTGAAATAATACTCTATAATTTGTTGTATACAAGTAAGAAGGGATAAAGGCATTACACGCGATTTCATTATTATAATTATAAAAGATAATATAAATTCAGAATAACTTTATTATCTGTTAATTTCATACTTAAATCGTCAAAAATTTTCCATCTTTGTCTTTTATTTGTTAATTAAAGTTTATATCTTCACGCATCATCATTTTATCAAGATCAATTTACTATATTTCTGCTCTTATTATTTATTATTTTTTATTCTTTGTTGGTCGACATATCTTTTTCTTAGTATACCATTCTATTTTTTTATTACCTATGTTAGTCACTACCGTTTCAAATTAATAATTTGTCTCTCCACTAAAGAATATTGGGCAAAGACAATGTTCCAGATCTTCTAAAAATTGTATTGCCTAAATTAAGAACTATTATGCATAGTTCAAAGAAAAATAATATGAAATCATATCATTGTTCTATTTCATCTAAAAATTAATTATGAACTCTATTTCAAAGATAAATGCAGTTTAAGTTTAATGATTTTACATTTGTCAAAAGATACTTTCTCTCAATTATGTCTTCAAATGCGAATTCTTAATTTTCTGTTTACATGCCCCAGATTTCGATGTATTATTTACGCCTGGAGGCTTTTGATTTGGAGAGTTCTCCTTATTATTAATTTATTTTATCTTGTTATATTTTCTCTCGTAATATTCAATATATGGGTAATAAAAAGAAACAATGTAAACTAATGCGATATATATCGAGTGAAAATTCAATAATGTAAACTTGTAATATATTTATCTTGTATATATATTACTAACTCGTAATCTAATTCGCCCCGAAGCCATGTTAATTGTTAAGAGAAATTCGACCAGTTTCAACGAAGTGATATAAAAATAAAGAGTGGATTCAAAACAGCTTTACAAAGAAGGTAGAAATAGTTCCATACGAATGGACATCATCGTGGCGAAACTCAACCTAACATCACATATTTGATACATAAGAGGACATTAAAAAAAAACAAAGGAGTGTTCAATAATACATCCATAATATAAATCACCCACAACCTGAGGCAAAGCGACTCAAACTCGATAAGAAAGAAATAAGATGAGTGACGAGGGATCCCTTAGCCACCACGCCGCTTCACCTAAAGGGATAACAACGAGCTCGAAGTGTCATCAGCCTCCGCCTACAAAGAACTACTCAACCCCGAAGTTTTGAGGGGTCACCCAAGTCGCGTGGAAACTTATCGCTTCCGAGCGGTGACTCCATTACAATCTCAACGGTCCGTATGCGTAACCCACCCGATGAATAGTAGCAGTAGATATATATATATATATATATATATATATATATATATATATATATATATATATATATATATATAGAGCAGCATATATATATATATATATATATATATATATATAAAACTAGCTTGGTCATCAGTAAAAATACTAAATGTTTCACAACGCTAATTCTTACTTAAGATTTGACAGCTTTATATTCACAACAGTAATACTGTATGGGCAAAGATCTAAATATAGTGAATGTGGATTTGAAAGTAACACGTAGGGTCCAAATTACCATCAATATGGCAAAAGTAAACTTTACATGCTTCTCATATTACACAAGCCCCACCAATCTCGAAGGTCCATAAAGTCAACACAAGCACAATAATACGTAAACACTTCGATCCGAACATCCCAACACGTGACGTAACAATGCCCACCTACAAATGCAACGTGTCTCTAATATACGCTATAACAACCCAAAAGTGGTCACATATGCCCACAACGTGCTATAACGACTCAGGCTCACACATAAAGATCTCAATCATCCATAACATAAAAGCATCCATCGCCCGTGTGTGTACACACTCCCCAATCGTCCATAATGGATCGACGCCCTCTACACGCCACCCGACTCAACCCCTAACACACAATTCAAGACCCACTCACGGCACTCACACGACTCCATCAAAAGTTCACAGCACGCTTCATGTCACACCAACCACAAGACGCTTCCACAACAATAAATCACAGTCATGTTTACACCTGCCTTACATATTATAATCAAACATTTCGTAGTCATCACCAAGATCATCAACGCAATATATCATCCCTAAATATTTATGTCATCTACCAATAATTTAAGAAATAATAACTACTAAGATGTTGGCTAATAAATAAAAGCAGAATACATATACAAACATCTACAATCCAGTAACATGCAAAATGGGGTGAACCAACAATTAAGGAGATAAATCTCCACTGCTTAGTACCACTAGCGCAGTTACCAACACAGCCTAGTCAAAACAACCTCCGTGTCCAAGTCCAACTCCTAAAAATAATATAATAAGATTACGCTTTTCCATCAATACTTTTGTAGTCGCATTCTTTAATTATATTTCGCATATATTTAATAAAACTTAGGTGTTCCTTACTTTTAAATGTATCTTAGTGATTATTCCGGTGAACTATCACTAGTTAACTATTTAAAGGGAATCCTCAATACTTTATAAAAATCACGTAAATATCATAATAGCTCCAAAAATTCTAATATTTTTATCATAGGTCCAAAATGTACATCAGTTTTATATTTTTATGTATAAAAATCTGATTTATTTCAATTAACTCCCAAAACTAGTCATTTACTCATCAATAATTCAAAATAAATACCAAACGAACTCCAAAAATTCTAATATTTGATTTATAGTCCAACCATACCCCATATAAAATATAAAATTCGGTTTCTAATTTACAATCATGTAATTTCACCTTTTATTAAAATCTACATTCTAGTTAATAAATAAACAAAAATAGTAAACATTTCCAAAAACTTCTAAGATTATTATATGTTGGTTGAAATATAGTAATAAACACAATAAAAATATTAGTTTTATTTTAAAAGTCAAAATTATAATTTATTTCTATTTTCTACCAAAAATCCAAAATTATAATATAAAATTAATTAAAATCCAAAAATAACTATTTTCCTCATGAATATATTACTGTAAAAACTCTATTATTATATTTATAATCATAAACATCTCAAATATAAACATATCTAACATAAAATTGAATCTACTAATTATATAAAATTTAGAAATAAATTGTTAAAATTAACAAAATTCAATTCTTTCCATTAACAACGACTCAATCTAGGAGCCACAAAGATCATAATTTAACAATTTGAAGTTATTAAATTCGAAACCCTTGAATTTTTTAAATTGAATTCTCCAAACTCAAAAAGACAAGACTTCATACCTTAAACGACGAAGACGGTAGATTGATATATTTTTCTTGAATTTTGTATCTATGACGACATCAGCGAGTAAAAGTTATAAGATTTTTGAGTTCTTTCAATGGGTAAAAGAGGCAAATTGCTTTTACAGGCTTTTCTTTTTCATTTTATAAACAGGATGCATTTAGCCCATAAAAATAAAAAAGTTTTATTAATAAAAAGGCCTCTGCTTAAATTTCTGCTAACGAACATACCTCTTTAAACCCGCACTACGTTCCCGAATCCCATTTTATTATATTACGCCGAATTACCAATTACTCGATTTTTAATTAATTAAACCAAGCAATTATTTCAATTAACCGAGTATTCACATCATTGTTCGAAAATAAAATTTAAAATAAAAGAGTTTGCTCCAAATTATACATATATAGTAAAGTAAATCAAATTAAACAGTATCCACATCATTACTTAAATTATTATAAGAAAGTAAATCCACACACACTTAAAATAAAGATGAAGCGTTTGGAAAATAAAATAAAATCAATATACAAACAAGTCAAGTTACTATTCGTAATTATTATTTTATATATATATTAGTAACAAAATATATATCCTAATAAGCAAAATTTATACGCTTATCGCTTATAAAATTCAAAGCACCATTATTTTGGCCAATAATAAAGTCAATTTTGTATATTTACTCACAATGGGTAATCGTTAATGGGAATGAGATTCTTTTTCTTAGTAGTGTAAATACATCCTTTGAGTTTAAAATTTAATCACATTATTAAAAACAATGCATAATAAGAAGAAATAAGACGATGAACAAATTATACGCATACGTTTACCTTATATTCTCTAGACTATAGTTTTAATAGTATTTACTTTTAATATGTGGTACAACCTCTATTACTTAAACATTGTCAAGTTTTGATTTTATTAGTTGACCTTTAAAATTTTGAACTCCAATATTCTTTTTGATGTACAATTGATTTTTGTTATAATTTTTAGAAAATTATTTAAAGAAGTATATCATACATGCAATCATTTATATAATTTTTCCTGTGATAAATTCTTCTATTTCTCAGATAGGAATACTTCAAGCATAATTATGATTATTTAAGATATATTCACTGCATACATTATTACTTACTAAGACAATTATGATCATCTAAGTAAATTAATGACTATATATCTTTAAGAAATCTAACTAAATAATCAATATAATTTTTCAACCATTAAAATATAAAAGCAGGAATATTACATACTAAATTTATCTCTAAAAATCGCTCAATTTTTCTTTTTCAATAATCAAAATTATTTAAAATCTCAACCAACAAAATTTCAAGATTATGAATATTATATACTACCCCCCATCTCTTAAAAAGGTCACTGATTTTATTTTTCAATAGTCAAAATTATTAAGTAGTTAACCACTAAATTATGAATACTTCATACAAAAACTCATCTTTAAAAGAAAGTTCAATTTTTTTCAATAGTCAAATTTTTTAAAGCTCAACCAACAAAACTTAAAAATTATGAAAACATCATAGTACCTCCATCTCTAAAAGGTTAATTAATTTTCTTTTTGAATAGTTAAAATTATTTAAAAGTCAACAACCAAAATTTAAAATTTATAAATACTAAATTTCACATCCATCTCTAAAAGATCTTTCAATTTTCTTGTTCAATAGTCAAAATTATTTAAAACTCAACCCGATGTAACTAAATAATTATGAAAAATTGCATACCTCCTCAATTCTAAAATATTCATGTATTTTTCTTTTTCAATAGTTAAAATTATTTAAAACTCAACCACCAAAATTTAAAATTTATAAATACTAAATATGATGTCATTCTCTAAAAGATCGCTCAATTTTTTTTTCAATAGTCACAATTATTTAAAACTCCACCAATAAAATTGATAACTTATGATTACTATATACTTATTATCTTCTATAGCTAAGAAACTTTTCAATAGTCAAATTAACAAATTTTATTATCTTAATAATTGATATACAACTTTGATTTGAATCAAAATTATCATATTAATACTAGCAAGTTGAAAGTATTATATGTCGATATCATTGGAAATCAATAGTTATTGGTTTCATTTATTATGCCCATTGCGACAATTGTTGTAACAATTCATTTACTAGTTTAGTGAATGTGATTACATAAACGGAACATTCAATCATAGTAATTGTAATTACTAGTCGGGTTCTCACGATAATACCGGATTATGTCAGATTGCTAGATCTCATGCATAATCGTTATAATAATAATAATGGTCAATTATATTATTATACGGCCACTATTATCTGAGCCTAGAAGGTCACACACATACAGTGATGTTGAGTTATATTTCATGAATGAAATTAAACCGCTTGCTAAATTGAGAGTTGATTGAAATCAACGACTTCATCGTGAGAATTTTACATCGATAAAACATAAATCGATTAAACCGAATTAATTAACTGCAAGTTTAATTAATCGGAAATACTAGTTAAGCTCGATAGCTTAATTTGTTAGTTATTTACTAATAACTCGCGTTAGTGTTTAATTTACTTAACGAGTTAAACGAGTCGCCTTAACGGGTTAACGGTTGTACTGACAGGTACAGCCTATATATGCGCTGCTGACGACGAGGTTTTCATATGAAAACCTACCACCACCATATTCACGCCTCCTCCCATTGAAGTCAGAAGTTTCAACACAAGAATTGAAATTTTGTGTTGATTATTCAACTAATGCTCTAGTTCTAGCAACCTACACGGACTCAATCTCCCTACATGACCAACTGTATAAGCATCACAATCTGTGGTGCTCAATTGAATTCATAAGAGGCTTCATGAAAGAATTTGTTGGGTAAATAAGCTCGCTGCCTAAGTATCGATTTATATATATATGTATATGTATATATATGTTTTAATTGTAATTTGATTATATACAATTTAAATGATCCCGTATGCTATTTGTTTAAGTTTTAAACAAGTTTTGCATAGAAATTTCCAATGATATACATATTTCACATAATAATATAACAAAATTTTATAAAGTATTTGAGTTCAAAATTAAAACATCAACTTGTCATAATTATTACATCATTCATACATAATTTGAATACTTTATCCATCAGAGAAAGATTATCTAGATTAATTTAATGAACAAATTAACAAACTTTATCATCCTAATTTATACACATAGTATCATTTGAATAACAAATTATATTTTTAGTAAATTACGTTAAATATATTAATACTTTAAATATTTTTCATCGTATATTATATAATACTCCATATTAACATAAAACAATACAAGAGGTTTTCGTGCTTCTTCATATTAAATTTTGTGATTATGACTTTAACTTATACTTCTTACTTTTCAATACTATTTTTAATTACTATATGTGAATTATTTAGCTACAAATTTCAATAAGAACAAATTCTACATGTTTCAACCAAAAATTTAAAAATTCTTCAACTTTGATAATCGCTCTCAACGAACAAAACTTAAAAATTATGAAAACATCATACTACCTCCATCTCTAAAGGTTAATTGATTTTCTTTTTGAATATTTAGAAATTATGTGTTCCATCCTTTCTTCTGTTTGCATAATTAATTATGCAAATATGCTTTGCTTAATATTTCCTTCATTTTTTATGTTAAATTGTCGTCAGAGCCAACAAATTTATTTAAAAATAGTTCTCTTTTAGCATAATAAATAACAATTTTATTTTCAATATACTTTTTAACTATTTTTCTTTTAAATTAACAACTAATAAGTGAGGTGTAACATGTTAATGTTTATAAGGAGTATTGCACCTTGCTTACGTAGGTATAGTTCTCATTTTAAAATTTACAGGGTATAGTGCAAGGGGGTATATTCTATGTTAAAATTTATAGGGTACGGGACAAACTACATGTAAGACGAGAGACTAACTAATCATCCGACCGGTTTTTCTTATTGATGGATTTTATGGCTCTTCCACAACACACCGATATGCTTTTCGCCTGCTTGAAGAAACATCATAATAGATGAATATGTATTGCTTGTAAGAACTACATCCTTACCTCGCCCATACATTTCTAATTGAATACTTACATCATCTTGCAAATACAAATTTCACTCTACTTTAAATACATCCATCCATCGAAAAATAATTGTCTAGATCGATCGATTTAAATTGATTCAATTAACAAATGTTGTAGTCCTAATTGATATACATAATTTTGCTTTGAATCAAAATTATCATATTTTTAGTAAATTTACAATTAAAAATATTAGCATTTTATATATTTTGACTAAATATGTTCTTATCCCTAATTTATGCCCTAATTCAAAAAAATTCGTAGAGTAGATATAAATGTTTTTCTCCGATACTGCTGATGAAGTTGAAGGAGTTGCGGCATACTGGTGTCGAGAAATTTGGCGCGGCTAGTGGGATCGTAATTTCAACATACGGGTTGCTTTGATGTGACAATTAGCGATTTTCCGCATACGGAATGTTATCTCGTCGGGAGTGACACATGGTAGATTAGTTTGTCGTGATTGCATTGAGCATACTAAGCTGACAACGTATATAATGGAAATTTTCATGGTTTGATTGCCATCGCCCTTTTTTTCCCTCTGCTTCTGACGTTTAGGGATGCAAAGAAATGCATTTGTCGTGGACAAACTTGTTGTGACTATACAACAAGCTACATACCCAGATGGTATAATCTCGTGATATTTGTCGATCCTCACGTGGTGCTCAAGGGAGTACGCGAACAATGTGAGTCCTGGGGTATAATGCTGAGCACAACCGGTGCAAGAAAAGTATATTCCCGGATTTGAGTTATTATCGACACAAACAAAATCGACACACATCGAATTCATGGCTATGTAGGCAAGAACGGGTGAAAATAGATTACACACTGTAATGGATGTTCCAGGAAAAACGAAAGACAATGAACGGGCAAGGATCGACCTCGAGACTCATTGTTCACGACCCCAAATGCATACGCGCTAGGATATTCGCGGGGAGGAGACAAACCAAAGGTTTTGTATATACTAACCACAACGCTAAATGCAAAAAGAGCGGGCGAAAATGGTTAGCACGTCTCAAATTACCTGATGGATATGCTTCAAACATTTCGAGACGCGTTAAATGTGAACTTCTACGATCGAAAATTACCATGTGCATATTATTGTGCGTAAATTTCTTCTGTAGTACTTCATCATGTCCTCGCCCATCGACATGTGGAAACCATAATGTAGTGGTGTTATTTCTTCGCAACATTTCGAAAGAACAACTTTTAATGAAACGGCGACGAAAGCCTCGCACGTAATATTGTTAAGATAATTTGCAAGATAAGACAATATTCTACCTAACATTGTTTGATGTGATGGAGCACCTACCAATACATTTTCCTTACGGTTGAACGGAGGTCTTCTGGGCAGATGTATTTGATGTAATTCGCTTAAGTCGTGAGTATTTGACTTAATTAATATATGTTCAATAATTGCTTATATTTAATTATTTAACTAACCTTCTAAATGTTTGTAGATTCTTTGGGGATGAAGAAAATTATAAGACAAAGGCACGTATCATGGTCAATATGCGAGGCATATTTGATCAAAGAGGTTTCAAAATTTTGTTCAATGTAATTTATGGTGCTTTTGATCAAACCGACTTTAAATTGTCCTAGGAGGCACATGCATCAAATGAAATCGAAAACGCAACTACTTTGCCAAAGGTTTTGTTACCTGTGGCGAGGCACGCTTGAAGCGAACATCGATATTTTATGACTACAATACACGACAACTCATTCGTAGATATTATGCAACACGCCTCAAGTTCGTGAATACCTAAAAGTGTATATTTAATGTTCAAATAAATGAAGTTTCGTATATAATTATAATAGTTAACTAAACAAATAACTTATATCGCAGATGTACCATGATTTGGTTGGAAGAGTTGCAAACTGAATTAACGAGAAGTATAAATCACTTATCACGCAGCAAAAATTTCAAGACATGGTTTCACAACTATATATCAATAACATGTGGAGACAGCTTGCACACCTCCGACACTCGCAGCACGCTTTTGAAATTAAACGGCATAAGGGCTATTACGCCAATGGGTACTACTTTGACATTAGGCGCGACGTATCAAGAGCAATTCTACAATAGCGGAGTTTCACAAAGTTGTCCGTAAGCACATTTATTTATTTAATTACAAGATTATTATGGGGTCATAGAAGATATTTGAGAATTGTCGTATCGCGACACGCATGATAAAAGTTAAATTCTTCAAGTGTATTTGTTTGATTAACAGATGGACGCAGACATCCGATTTAATGGAACGTGTTTAAATCAAACACAAACGCAGAGTTTCTAAAGATTTACCTTTATCTAAAGATCACAAAGAATAAGTATACAGGCCCAGCATCTCAGTAGAGTACGAGCAATTGTGTGTGTTGCAATGAAGACGAATGCTAGAAGCCTAGTTGATCGGACTCATATGCAAAATGTTGATGTTTTAAATAATTTAAGATATCTTTTCAAGAGGAGCAACAACTCCACGGTTCTTGTTAATCCATCGAGCGATGTCGACATCGCTGGGGTTAGGGATATTCAAATTTGTTATTGAAGATGATCCGGGACACAACGATAGTGACGCTCGTAGTACTAGTCGACTACCCGGATAATCCATGTCGAATTTAGGAAGACTATTGGGAACACATTAGTTGACTCGCGACGCCTCAAGACTATTAGATATTGCAATGTTTTAATTTTCAAGTTTTTCATGTAATAATTGACAAGTTTGTATTAAGTCCTCGCATAACGCTGCAAAATATAGTGGTTGTTTTTTCTTGTTGTGTTTTCAATTTTGTGTTTGTACGTCAGGTCAAGGTTTCGATGTTTTCATATGACCGCAGTGTCGTGTGTTGTAAATCAAATTATTATTTTTAATGAAGGTCTTAATATATGCCAGCATCGTTCTTCCAATCATATTTTCCATCAATGTCAGGCATCGGGCTTCAAATTTTCATGATTCCCCGCTAAATTCAAAGCGGGAATGAACATTTTATTTTCGTGGCGCCGGTTTCAGGTTTGGCAAATATTTCTGCCCGTCTACATTTTCGTAATTTAACCCCTCCTCTATATAAATACTTCTAATCACATAATCATCAAACTCTAACCTTCTTTACAATCCTCGTAATATTTTTTTTTAATTTTGTTTAATTTTTATTTTTATGTCTACTAATCTTCTTATTTTATTTAATTGTAGGAAAATTGAAAGATGTAATTATTTTGTTACATTTTATGTCTCTCTAATACTCTTGTTTAATTTTGTTACATTTCGATTTTTTATGTTTTAATGAACATATGACCTTTTATCGGTGGAAAATTATCAAATCCAAAAAAAAGAAAGAGGTAATTTTTATTTTTTGGATATTTGTGTTATTATTTTGTTGATGTTTATGTTGCTTGTTTATTATTAATGTTTGTGTTATTATTTTGCTTGATGTTTATGTTGTTGTTTATTATTAATATTTAAGTATATTTTGGTTAATGCTTTTTAATTTTTGTTGATATATTTTGGGTATTGCTTGTGATGTTTTTTGCATTACAACCGCAATGGGTTTCGCAAAAGAGGTCGTGATTATTTTTTTGAAAATTTAACATCATAGCTGCCCAAGGCCGGTAGGCATCGGCTCAAACCATAATTGTGTTAGCTGTGTGGCGTCGATCTTCAATACATTTTATCCGTGCTCAAGGCTTACTTACGTCGTGTATTAAACAAATAATAAATTAATTAATTAAAAAACTCAAAGATCGCGCAAGGCCGGTTTAAATAAATCAAAAAGAAATTAACATATCATGAAATGTCGGATTGACGTCGGTATTAAATAAATCAAAAAGAAATTAAAATATAACATGGCACCGGTAATGCATCGGTATTAAATTAATCAAAATTAAAAGGCTGGCTTCATGACAGTCGAAGCTCAACCCAAACGGACCAAGTGATTACAATCAAGAGCCTCGGTACGACGAGTTTTTAAATTAGCTGTGAAAACGAGCGCTACATGACATTCCGACGCCTGACCGTCGCTAACGACGGTACAAATGACAAGCCACAAGATCGGCCACATTTGCCATGTTGTGAGAAGCAGGATATTTTGTTTGATCATAAATTCTATATCATAGCAATTCAAGGCTGAGCCGCTCATAACGTTGTATGTAACTGGTGTTTCTATGAATATGAATATTAGGTATTATTACAAGAATATGTTTGTTTTAGTGATTCAAAAGTAGATTAATTTATGTTTGTTTTAGTGATTCAAAAGTAGATTAATTATCTTATTACAAAATAATACTACTATGATTCATTCATGCATATAATTACATACATAAATTAAAACAAATAAAAGTGTTATTTATCTTTTAATAAATATGTATTCATAAGTAATAATACCACACCCCAAATGATAATAGAACAATATATGGTAATAATTCATCTTTTCACAAGTGTGCAAGATATCAAAACTTGTTAAAGATAACCACCATCATATCATATTATCATTAATTTATTAGACCACAATAATAGTAATTATTAACCTTCCACAACTAGACCAACTTCTCAATCAAAGACACAACTTGTGAAGTAGTCATTTCAAGAAAACCAACAAGATCTTCATAAGTAGATCCAGCAACAGGAGCAGAAACAACTGACCACTTAAATGTGCATCCATGATCACCATCATGCAAAACTTGCATGGTTCCAGTAAACCTAGTCAACCCTCTATTATTCTCATGAATTTGATATGTGACATACTTTTGGGACACATCAAGTTCTAGCAACTCCTCCCTTGCCCACATGACAATGATGTTGGTGGGATCGGTCGGCGTCGGGAACTTCACGGCGGTGTAACGGATCAACCCTGGTTGGCCTTCGGTTCCTTGTACACAAAAGGAGACATCAGTAGGGAAAATTTTGTAAATGTTGCCAAAATCTGATAAGTATGGCCATACTTGATCAGCAGTTGGACCATTTATTTTGGCGCTTACTGATGCTTCCCAATCTTTGGTTGCCATTATTGTTTTGTGATTTGATATGTGAGAAAATGATTTTAAAGAATGGTTATTTTGGTGTTTCTTGAAATTGCTTGGCTTTCAGATTAGTATGATTTATGTAGAGGGAAGAATGGGCAGGTCATATTCATTTGACCAAGTTTTTAATTTTGACATCTTTAAATAATAGATGCCCAAGCATATTATCCACTTTTGAAAAATGGAAGAAGTTTCATGGAAATCATCCATCATTTTGTTTGTTTATAATATCATATGCCGAACGGGTGTATAATAATATTCTCTTGATATTTAAAAAATTATTTAATTTATTTTTCAATAATTAAAATTAACAAAAGTTTATAATTCTAATTTACACAATTTTGATTTGATTCAAAAATATTGTACTGGTAATAAATAAGGTTTAAAAACATTATCTAATTTTAATAAGCTATTAATCAAATGGAGTATTATACAACATATAATACATAAACATTTAAATTTAAATTTAAAAAGACTATATAATCAAAATTTCAAAATAAAGAAATTTTCAAGGCCGGAGGTTGCAATAATTTATATGAGTCAAACCTTGATTTGTTTTAATTTTTTGACAATGTCAAACTTGGAATTTTTGGGTGAAATATTACTTTTTATTCTTGATGTACAGATAGATTATTTCCCCTCTAGATGGAACCATATATCAGGAGACAGAACTTATATCAAGGAATAATGCTTTTTAGTGAAATGATAATTTTTGATTTTAATAAAACTTTCCCAGCTACTATTTGCAAATAGATGGGCAAAATAGTCGTTTTAACACATTTTATTTGGGTGTGTATATTTCAGCGAGGCAATGGTCATAATGTCATCATATTCTTTTTTTGTTTGAAGAGATCTATTTTTTAATTCATGATTTTTGGTGTATAAGATTCCGTCATAGGTCGCTTCCGATCTCTCTATTAAGTTTTTCTATCAATAAATTACACTTTTTTAAAAAGTATGATATTTCTTTTTAAAGTTAAGTTATAATCATAAAACGTATTATCGATTAGATTGCAAAAGAATTTTGTGGTAATTGATACTACAAAGTTTGATGACTTAGATCATCGAAAAAAACCAAAGCTGAACAAACACCAAAATTCAAGATCATAATTTATACTCCCTCAGTATTCTAAAGGGATGTTTGCATTTTAAAAAGCATCTAAATCGATATAAGTGCGTTATTTTAAAAATCCAAAAGCGTCAATAAAACAATTCTATCATATAGATTATATTTTGGCAGGCGATCTAAGGGCAAGATACAGGCCAGGTGGCGCCATGGCACAGTAATCACATACAGGCGCCACATCCGAAGTCTCGAGCTTTTCGGCCTCTCGTGAGTTGCAGGAGATTCTACTACGTGTGAATTACCGGTCACGATATTAAATTGACCAGGTGGTTAAATGCAATCTTGAGGAGATAAGGCAAGTTATTTATTTGGAGAACTTTAATCTACCGTTTGTTTAAATTATGATTTAAATAGTGTTTGATATCGTATGTAATTTATGCAAATTATATTGAAAAAAAAGAATTGCCAAGATAGGAAGGGTTATCGCACACGCATTTGGCGCTACTTTGAAAATTGACTATTCAATCCAATCAACATCCATCACTCTGTCTCTGAATACTATAAATAGAAGCAGCCACGATAGTAGATTCCTTTTCATAGTTTGTTCGATGGACCCCTTTCTCTCTCTATAACTCTCTCTTAAAATTCAAAGGCTCGGACCTCGTTATTGTGATTAATATCTTAGTTATTATACATTATTAGCGTACCACTCGTATTAAGATTAATATCTTCTCGTTGTTACCATCTTTTTCTTAAAAATCCCAAGACTCCACCTAGTTATTACTATTAATATCTCCTTGTATTACGATTAATATATCCTCGTATTACCATCTCTTTTAATGCAAAACTCACGCATCACTTATTCTTTGGTAGGTCTGACGTTTAGGAGTCACGTGGCCAAATGGAATGCCGTATGAACATTCGCATTTTGATTTTATGATTTTAAAAATAAACTAAATATAATATTATAATACTACAAAATATGCTTCTTGACGTTGGTGGAGCAAAATCGTCGACAATAGTATCGATATGTCGATATCTTTTTGTTTTTAAATACCGTGCGTAAGGTTTATGATATCGTTCGATCTTTTCTTTTGACATTGTTGAACTCAGTGGTTTGAGAAACTTCAATTTTGAGAAACTTCTCTGCTTGGATACTTCTGATACGGACATAGTTAACAAGATCAGATATGTAATCGAAATATTGGATATGATACTTCTCAATTAAAATATCCCTGTTTTATTATGTATTTTGAGTTCTTGGGTCGCATATATCAAAATGGGTAAGGGTAAATATCGTTAACTAAATTTACATGATTTAATTCAATTGTCCGCATTATTCTCGTTATCAGTTCATTTAACATAATATTTTTCATCACTTAAATTTTCATTTGATTCCCTTGATTGTTCATTAACTACATCATCATTTTGAACTTTGAGAAAAAAATTATGATATCTCCTTTGTGATCCTAGGATTCATTTACTAATTTTTTCTTTTTGACTTCTAGATAAATATTTTCTTGGCATAATTAATAATTTATAAATAAAGATAATAAAAACAGAAATACGATATATTTAATTATATAAAAAATATAACATGAAAATATAAATAGAAACACAAAATAAATTCTGATTTAAAATGACTTAAGAAATATAAAGGAATAATATCTTTGATTATTTAATTGTATGTGAGATTCTAAATCACAATGATATTGTTAGACTTTATAGGAAAAAATCAAATTGATAGGGAATTTTGAAAAAATTAAATAGAATTTGGGGTTTAATTGAAATTTGGAGTTAGGTAGAAGTTTAATGGAAAACTAACGTTAAAATAGAATTGGGAAATGGGAAGCTAGAAGGTTTAATGGAATCATTAATTGGAATTTGGAAATTGATATTGTCTATTTAGGTTGAAAACTTGGAATATACTGGAGTATTAATTGGGAATTTGGGATTTGGAAATCTACTTCTACTAGACTAATAATATAATCTGCATATTGGACTTGGAAGATTAATGGACTATGAACTATTGAGTACTTAGTAATGGACATGAAAGGCTAGATAATACATCATAGATTGAATATTTGGGATGGTACCGTGACATATAAATATATAGCCCAAAATTTTAGGCCCCTTTTAGGAAGGGGCATGCCGTGTGCGGTTCTAGCCCTTTCTTGGGGAGCTTGAAATTTGTACATGAATTCTTATTATCTTCTCTCAAATTCAAAACAATTGATTTTATGAGATAAATGTTTAATTTTCAATTAGTCTTTAACTATATTATTAAAAAAATTAAAAAATTAATATTATAAAAATATTTTAAAGAGCGATTGATTATATAAATTTTATATTTTTTAATATTAATAATTAATTATGTGAAATTTAATTTAAAAAAGTCAATATCAATTATTTTAAATTGGAAGGAATATTTTTTGTATTACAATTAATATATCCTCGTTATTAGGAACCATTCATTATTATGATTAATTTATTATTGTTTTCCTTTTTTCGTAACTCTACTTCTCTTCGTCTCTGATTTTAATCAGGTGGTTATGGCGTCGCTCGTTGAATCTACTTGGACGGTACTTATTAATTCAATAATTCAAATTTTAATTGATTTTATATGTTATCGAGCTGCATTATAGTTAATTTTATTAAATTAATTTGCTCGAGAATTTTGTGATTATTAAATTTTGTTGTTTCATTATAATTTGAGTTAATGCCTTACGTTATCAAGCTGCATTTTAGTTATTAAGCTGCATTTTAGTTAGTTTTATACTTTTATTAGTGTAGATTTATGAGTTTTTTGCTCGAAAAAATTGTGATTATTAAATGTGTTGTTTAATTAGAATTTGTATTGATGTCTTATGTTATCAAGCTGAATTTTAGTTAGCTTTGTTGAATTAGATTCCTGATTTTTTGCTCGAAAAGTTGTGATTACTAAGTTTTGTTGTTTAATTAAAAATTGAGTTGATGTCTTATCAAGTTGCATTTTAGTTAGTTTTATTGTTGTCCATTCATGATTTTTGCTCGAAATGTTTGTGATTATTAAATTTTATTGTTTAATTAAAATTTGAGTTTATGTCTTATCAAGCTGTATTGTAGTTAGTTTTATTGAATAAGTTTCATGTTTTTTCCTCGATTTTTTTTTACTGTTTCTGCATTGATGTATGTTAACCTTATTTGGATCCATACTCGATGGATTTTAATTAATCGTACGGATCTAGTTGAAAGTAGGCATTGTTTGTATTCCAGCTTCAGTTACTGTTGTCTATGCCATCATATAGACAAGGGGTAGTTGATGCCCTGATATTGTTTTGATCCGTTTCAACCTCTCACTGACTGCTTATATAGTATTTTGACCTACTTCTCTTCCTTGTAGGATTTTTATCATAACTCGTGAGGTTGTGTTTTTGCTTATAATGATTACCAAATATTTAATTTAGTGAATCAGTCGACTGTTCATCTTTGTGTAACCTTTTAAAATGGTTGTCCACTCTGGCAATTGATCTCATACGAGTAACTCTTTGTGTGCGTCAACTGTCTGACAAGTTGCATTTATATTGTATATTTAAGCATGTAGAGGAATTCTTAGACTAGGATAATTTTGAAGCAATGCTAAGGATGTTTCTGTCATTATGAGTATTTTATCTGTCCTTCTCTGTTTATTCTTGTGTAGCTATTTTATGGTTGTATAATCTCATTACATACCACTTAATAACCTTTTCCAATTTCTATAATCTTATGGAAGTACCTACTGGTTTCTAGTCTCACTATTTTTGGTTATTCTGGTAATGCTGCAGTACCTGATCAACCATTTCAGCGACTTTCAACTAGCATGTCTCGGGAGTTTTTTCCTTCATGAAAGTGTTTTCTTCTTATCAGGACTTCCTTTTATATTATTTGAAAGGTTAGGATGGCTGAGCAAGTACAAAATTCAGGTATCTATCTTTATCTTTATATGAGCTTAGTTTAATTCAATATCCAACATTCCTGCATATCGTACCACTTTCCTCTGTCAATCCCATATTTTGAGAACCTTGTGCTGATATTATGTCTGGAAATGTGAGTTCATAACTTCATATCTCAGCCAGGTGTGTGAGTCTCATTTTATAGCTCAAAAAAGAAAAGAAATGGCGTCCATGATAATGCAACTCCCTGCGCTTACTAAGCCGGGGCCAAGCCTATTTGCAAGGCAAAAGTGTACAAGGCACACTCTTGTACACTTTGTGCCTTGTACACTTTTTAGCTTATTCATGCCTTGGAAATATATACTCCCCTAAGCCGGTCATATTTAATGACATACTAGTAAAAAATAACTCATAGAAATATATTTTTCGTAGATATTTGTAAGGACTTGAATTGCATGACATTGCATCTTTTTTTTATGGCATTGCATCTTGTTTTGCTGCTTTTACTTATCTATTTTTAATTTATATGCCGGTTGCCTTCTTTCTGCAGGAAGGTGATGTCAACACAGATCTTGTTTTACTTTATCTTGGAGGATTTTGTATTCTATTGGGGACACCGGTTTCTACACACCAAGTGGCTATACAAGCATGTCCACAGTGTTCATCATGAGTGAGTTCAAAGTTGATTGTAATTACTCCTAAATTTGAGCTCGTCTTACCTTTTAAATCTGACACTTGATTATCGGCTTTTGATTGTATGTAAAGGTATGCAACACCTTTTGGTTTGACTTCAGAATATGCTCATCCTGCTGAAATATTGTTCCTTGGATTTGCTACAATAGCTGGTCCTGCCATTACTGGACCACACCTCATAACACTATGGCTCTGGATGGTACTTAGAGTTATTGAAACTGTCGAGGCACACTGTGGTTATCATTTTCCATGGAGTCTGTCAAATTTTTTGCCTCTATATGGAGGGTGAGTTCCTTATTTTTTATTTTTTAATCTGTGTTCATCTTTATTTAGTTTTAGAGAGTGATTCCTTTGAAAAATGGTTTTAGAGACTGATTTTTTTAATTGATTTGCAGGGCTGATTTCCATGATTACCATCACCGGTTACTCTATACGAAGTCTGGAAATTACTCATCGACTTTTGTATACATGGATTGGTGAGTTATTCTTACATTTTTCTCAGGATGTTCATGGAAAATTCCACTTATAAGCTACCATACTTTTTTCCAGTCTACTGTATTGCGTAGGAAAATCGGCCTATACTGGATTATTTTCTGCTTAGAATATTTGCATTCTTGAATGATGATGACCTCTGGTACACAAAAACTTAAACAATAGATTTACATATGTATGTTTTTATATCAACGAAATCATAAGAAAAGATGCATCATTTCTTTTAGCACATCCATCAAAATATTTTTTTTCGATCATGAGTTTCTTCTTGTGACTTGTTTCTGGAATATATCGACTTATTACATTTGTTGGACTGTTAACTTGATTTTCTAGATTTGTTATACAGGATCTTTGGTACTGATAAGGGTTACAGAAAATTGAAGGCACTGAAGAGTGGCGGAGATGAGGTTGATCACAAGCAAATGTGATGCAAACAGCAAATTGATGAAAATTTTGACTGCATAAGACAGATTCCTTATCCAGAGTATTATGATCAACGTCCAACGATCCTCTAGCATCTTATTTGCTACTGCTTCTGTATTAAACTGCTGTAATTACAGTACATCGTGTTGTAATTACACTACATCGTGTGAAATATGTAATCAGGTTCGTCTTTGCTTTGAACGATGTCTTACATTTTCCTAGCGTTGATGAAATTATTGAAAATCCTCCGCGATTTCTATGGTGTTTTGCATCTACAACAGTCGTCCCTGAATTTGATATTCTTCATGAACATTTTCTTTAGCCAAAGTTACCAACATCACATGCTAACAGAAGCCCTGCAGAAACATCTTTCTCAATCCCACTTTTCCTCTCTTCATTATCGGTTGCTCTTAATCTAAAATTTCTAATCCTTCTAATCATACCTCCAAGTTTCTGATAATGGAATCTGAAATTGTGCTACAAGTTTAACCTTGTACGGTTGCACAATACACAGATGAGACGCATAGCATTATTGTAATACAAATCTTTTTCACCATATATTTTTTCGGCATGAGACATTTCATGCTTTATTTTGTGTCACCTGCACGGCTACAAATTATATGTACCGAGTAAATAGTGATAAATGGAGGTATAACGGGGCGTAGCGATATTGTACCGTACCACCATACAGAGTTGCGGTAAATAGCAACGCAAACTTTTGAAATTTTAGCGCTACAAACTGCTAAACACTATTCACTCCAGAGGTTGATGCGAGAAAAATGAAGCTGTAAGGTGAAACTGATAAATTTATTAAGACGGTGCTGTTTAACAGCACCAATTGGTCTAGTAGTGGTAGAATAGTACCCTGCCACGGTACAGACCCGGGTTCGTTTCCCGGCTGGTGCATATTGCGATGATGATTATTCCGCCCCTTCAAAGGTTGGGTCCTTTGATTAAATCCTAATGGATGAATTTGTGGCAATTCTGAGCTCCCTTTTTAATAATATATATCACTCGAGAGGAAATTTGAGAATAGTGATAATAATTCGTGACTTTTGAGTTCCTCAATAAGTTTGAGATAATTCGAGAGAGGTTATGTATGAATATTAGTGATAATAATTCGTAACTTTTCAGTTTCTAAAAAAGTTATAAGTAATTTGATCTCTCGGGTCTTTTTTCCTCTTTTTCTGTATATAGTAATAGTTTAGCCATGTACGTGATAAGGTTTGGAAACATCAATGAACAAAACGTCACCTGGAAACATTCTAGATAGAAAATAAAATCGACTGAACTCTCTCAAGCATTCCGTTGTCGTCAGCAGTTAGGATATCTAATAAGCTTTTCACCCAGGGAACCCAGGTTCGATTCCCAGCAACGGAACTTTTTTATTTTCTTAGCTTGCTATTTATTAAAAGCCGTTTAAAGCCGTTTCTTTGATAAATTAACGTCAGCATGTAATTTAAATCTATATTGGAAATTTCCTGCAAAAGCGAAATAAAGGAGGTCGATAGTACCAATTATCGTGTGGTAGCCAGGAATTTATATTTGAATCGTCAGAAAAGTGTAAGCACGTTATCTACTTCTTCGCACTGATATATAAGAGCACAAACAACGTAATGAGCATAAAAGGCTGCTGCTTTGAATTGATCCAAGAGGGTGCTTCTTTTGTTAAACTAAGAATAAAACTTGTTTACCAAAAGAAATATTTCAAACCTTGAATCCCGTTTCTTATATTGCAAATGAGTTTTTGAATTATTCTCTTGTTTAACTATATTGCTTCTTGACGACCACCTTTATTTGTTGGAGTTGGAACCTTAGTATCTCCTTACATGTGCCATAATAGGAATTTGAAAGACCAAATGATGTGTGTATCCTCAAGGTAGAATGTTAGATGTAGTAGTTCTTGTCATTTTGCAAATTATTGTTTCAATAATTGGGCTAAAAGAATCTTTGTTTTAGGACAAAGATGTCACTATATGTAGATATGCATGTAAACGAATAGAAGAAGAACAAGAAAAGACAACTGAAAAAATGTAGGATAAGATATCTGATACAACTTGACAACATACATCCTCATTACAATCATGATATGTTACAGATTGGCATAATGTGTATTTTGAAAGCTTGATTGGCTGTTTTTATCTAAATGGTTGATGAATTTGCACATTTTCTTTTGTTTTCGACAAAATTCCAGGCAGAATATAACTGAGGTATTCGATCCGTTGTTATTGTTGTCACAGAGGAATCTAACACATAACCGCGAAGGTTAAGCGATATGCTTGAGCCCAGCCCTACATACTCGAAGACTAAGCAATGAGTACTTCATCATCGAAATTCGAAACTAATCATCATCATTCTTGCCCATCTTGACAAGCATCTTGATGCATCTCTTGACAATGTAGAACTTCGCCTTTTGTTCTTTGCATTTACGTGCGAAATTCGACTTAGTTGAACTACTTTCTAATGAAGAATTCGTTTGTGTTGAACTCCTCTGGAAAGATTGATTTGAGCTACTCAAGCTAGACGCCTTTTGGGATATACTTCTGATTAGAGATGATGATTTAGAAGACGACGAATAATGGATGCTAGATGCATCTTCTTTAGATAGCCTCCATTTTTCATCCATGCAGTATTCTTCCATTGATATCACTTGTGAGCAAATCAAGAGTGAGAGAGAGAATGGTTAATGAAGGAAACTAGAAAAGCTATGACTATATATATATGGTGCAAAGCGCCGATAAATCATCGTATTTGCGGTTGAGTTAGTTAAATCACACGTTTCAAAATATCATTGTTAAATCCTTATGTTTCAATAATGAACAAAAATGGTCTTCGTGCGATCCGTTAGGATTGATGGTCACGTGACTAGCACGTGATCATTTTGAAATATTTTCGTAACTTTTTAAATTGGGCGGAATGCACTATTAAATTCATAGCGTTTGCACCGGGGTTGATTCGTGTGCCGCGTTTCAAAAATGTCCTTGTTAAATCGCTCAAGTTTAAATAACGGACAAAAGTGGTCAAGCGTGATATAATCCGTTAAGTTCTTTCTTTTTTTATCGGCATTATTTATCGTATATAGATTTACTCTTCAAAAGTTTTTCTTAACAGAGAGAAAATATCCAACGCTAGAAACGAAATATGCGCTCGGCGTTTAGATTTGCATTATCAAAATATATCGATACTATTTTAGTTTGAAGAAAGGTTAGGGTAATGAAAATTACTTGTTATGTAAAGTATCTTTATTTGTTGTTGTTGTTGATGTATAACTTTTTTTATTTTATATTGTGGTTCAACTTTTAAACCAAAATAAATTTATCAGTTCCCAGAGTTTTTATGATTTTTTCTTTTCTAATTTTTCCTTTGTTAAATTCTTTATTTTTTTTGTTACGTGATTAACACGTGAGTAAAATTAGAAAAAAAATCATAAAAAATTCAAACTAACATTCTTATATGTGAACTTTTTCATTGATACATTTGGATAATACAAATGAAGCATTAAATACATATTCTTGTTCTTAGGTTGGATCTTTGTTGTTAGAAAATGCTTTGAAGATTCATCATATATAGTCACGTGATAAAAAGTAGCAACAGTTATATCCACGGTTGGATCACTTTTGCAGTTATTTAAGGTGAACAAAGGACATTTTGAAGCCGTGTGTGATGACTAGAACGGCGATGTGTGATGAATAGTAACTGATCCGATTTTTAATTTTTTCTGAAAATGCCACCGAAATGGTCAGCGTCTTGATCCAACGTGACCGTGACTCTTAGTTCAAATCACGGAAGACCATTTGCCCGTTATTGAAGCGTAAGTGATGAATAAAAGACATTTGATGTGGGTGATGGTGGAGCACTGTATGTATGATGATTGAGGGATTTTGAATTTTAGATCTTAGGAGGGATGAAAAATGTTGGAATGTAAGTTGTTTGATATACGTTTCTTGAATAGAAGTAATATCGCAATGTTTTTGATAAAATTATATAGATACAATGTATAATAAACTATTTGTTTTGCAACTTTTTGGGTTTCAAATGTTTAAAATTATATCTTTGAGTTTTTACTTAACGTTGGCCATAGTGAGTTCCGTGAATGGGTTAATTACAGTTGTTTCGTATATCAGAATAATATTGACTCAATTGGAACATTACTGTAGAAGAAGCCATCACTTTTGTTATAACAAAATTACTCATGTTGGAGCTCTCCTTGATTCCTCGGACTCGTCAATCATTCACATCTTTTAGGGAAATGAACGGACATCAGATTGAATAGTCAAGAACTCATTAAAAAATAAGCAATTATTTTTAAAGAAGTTGATAGTCTTGATACATGCGATTTAAGAGGTTGCTTATTGACTGATTTAGGGTTACCACGCATGCTAGACTTGGATAATTGGATGAGATGAAAAATCATCATTGGAGCATTTTCGAACATTGAGATTCTGCTCCAATTGATTGTCAGGGTTGATTTGGAGAAAGCTTCAAAAGCTTGTCATTTTGTTGGGCACGTTTCGATTTAGCCGTTTTGATTAGTCGATTCATTCATAGCTAAAGTTAAGTCTTTAAATTACAACATTCAGGTCGATTTACGTAGGCCATAGATTTGGATCTAAGTTGCATAAAGTCTCCCAGGCAAAAGTAGCTTGTTGTTAAACCCCTACCATACCAGAGAGTTGTCAAGTTGTCTGAATAAACCCTGATGCTTACCTAGAATTTTCTCTCACATCAAATTCTTTTTCTCTCTCTAAAAAAAGCATGGCTGGAAGTTCTCGTTCTCAAGTAAACAAATCTCACAAAACTCGATTTGCTTCAAAATCATCTCGTAATGCTCACAAAATCCCCCTTAAAGGTATTTACTTAAACCCCTTTAATGTTTTTGTTGTTTTTTTACTTTATTTGTCCCAAAAAGATTGTCCACTTTGATTTAATGCTCAAAATTAAATTTGACTTGATTTAAAATTATTATAGTAATCAAAATTCCCCTTAAAAGTTGTTTACTGAAATTTCCTTGGATTTTTTTATTTGCAATTTTGTTGTTTTTTTTTATTACTAGGATTGTCCAGTTTTGAATTTTGATGGTTGACTTATTAAATTGTGTACTCTAGTATTTTGATATATGTAAAATATTTGGTGGGTATATTGAGTGCTGGTATTTTTTTAATGTATTTTGTTATGTAATTTTGATTTAATTAGAAGTTAGGTGTATTAGTTAATGTGATGAAGTTTGTTAATTTTGGCGATTGAATATGAAACTGGAATTTTCTTTATGGAGGTAGTATTGACATTTGATGGTGAACTTATTTAGTGTATTGTCTATTGATTTAGAGAAGAGCAAAATCGGGAAATCTGACCGGAATGCGGGAAAAGTGGGTCGAGCAGCTCGGCTTCAGCGCAATAAGATGGTTGTTTAGTTGATTAGTTTTTTTGTTGTTGTATTTTTTACTGTTTATTTATGAATGATGGTTAAATCTCAACAAAATTTGAGTTCAACTTTTGTTAATTGTGATCGTTGGCAATGCAATTTACAGTTGAGAGAGCAGAAGCGAGCTGCGCTTTTGAAAGAAAAGAGGGCTTCATCGGGATCAACGAGTCCACCTCGTGTCATTGTAAACATCCTACCTTGACTATGATAGTGGTTGAAAATATTGATAAAGAATGGATTTTTATATATGCTATTTGATGTTTATTTAGGTTGTCTTTGGTCTATCTGAGTCGGTGAATCTTAATGCACTTGAAAAAGACATTGTCTCGTTGTTATCAGGAGAAGAAAATGGGGTTGCATTTCCAGCTGTTGCTTCAGCCGAGTACAAACTCAGAACTACGGTATTCACTTTTTCATGAATTCTTTTCTATCTGTGATTCCTATTTTTTTCTGGTAATGGGAACTTCAGTAGCTATAGGACATCATGTTACTCTCTCCATCTCAATTTAAATTGCTTATTTGTCTTTTTTCTCCTTGAAGTTTAAGGAAGAGGCATAAGAGTAAGTGGTGTAATGAGTGAATATAGTTTCATGAGACATTTTTTGAAACTAACTAGGAAGGAAAACCTCCACTTAAATCGAGACAGATATCGTATTAAGTTTTATGACATTGTAAATGCCTTTTGAACTTTATGTCTAGTCACCTAGTCCTAATATTATACTCTTCAGTTGCCGGAATCAATGCAGCCTTTTGGATTTTGATTATTATGATTTAAGAGCATATCAGAAAATACTTGGAACGATTTGTTATTGATTGTTTCGGTTAGTCAATAAATCTTTAGACAATTCATGGTGATCATTTAAAAATTATATAAAGGAGTTGTTTTTTTTTTGCTTCAGGTCTTGAAAGCACCACATGGGGATTTAACAGGCTGCATGGAAATGGCCAAGGTACTTCTTCTTTGTTGCTTAGATTTTCAATTTGTTTATTCTATCTTTCTATTCTCTTTTTTAATGCAAGCGAGGATCATTTCTTATGTAGGTTGCTGATTTGATTGCATTTGTAGCATCTACTAGCTGTATTAGTGATCAAGACACCGATCATCCTTATATTGATTCCTTTGGATCGCAATGCCTTTCTGTTTTCAGAGTACTCGGTCTGCCAAGCACTGTTGTTTTGCTTCGTGTAAGTATTTTCATGACTATATCCTTGTTCTATTCATTGAATTAAAAATACTTGAAGTGAAGCCTCCCATATGGAATTTATTAGGACCTACCTGATGAATCAAAGCGCAGACATGATATCAAGAAGGCGTGTATCTCTACTCTTACTTCTGAATTTCCAGAGGACTGTAAGTTTTATGTCGCAGATACTCGAGATGAATTGCACAAGGTGATACTTCCTAAATTACACTGTTCAGTAATTATGATTGTATATTATTGTAAAGATTGTGACCATTTTCATTGTTCTTTTGTTGGTTGTAGTTCATGTGGCTTTTTAGGGAACAAAGGCTCACAGTTCCTCACTGGAGAAACCAGCGTTCTTACCTGATGTCTCAAAAGGTAGAATTTAATTGATATTAGATAAGAGTCCATGCTATTTGACTTGCGAGCATTGCTCATAATTGTTCCTGCTGATTGACATGTATCATATATAAATAATCTTTTAGATGTTCATGTAAACTCATTCTTAGAGCTCCATCCCCTGGCAGGTTACAGTGGTTGCTGAAAATAGCAGTCCTGGGAAGTGTTCTCTACTTCTCACTGGGTATATTCGTGCTCGCAACTTATCAGTGAATCAGCTGGTAGTCCTTATGTCCTCTGCACTTTATTTATTGGTTAAGCAGTTCATTCCTAACTTCTTTTTGGATCAGGTTCACGTTGCAGGTGCAGGGGATTATCAGCTCTCCAAGATTGAATTACTCAAAGATCCTTGCCCATTGAGTGTTAGAAAAGCAGATTCGATGGATTCAGATGACATATATAATGAACAGGTAACTTCCATAATTGAGTGGATTTATATATGTGGTTTTGTACGTCCGAAGTGACTCGTCTAGACTCTTGAAGAATGATTTTACAAAGTTCCATCACACTAATTATCTATGTTAAAAGGTGGTTTTATATTGAAGTCTCAATCCCTAATACCTATGTGATGCTGCACTCTGATCAACTATAAACTGAAGTTTGTTTTTTCAATAATTTGAGGGAGCTCAGTCAGTTGTACATATAAACTTCTCCTTTAAGTAGTCTAGATTGTTTTGCTTAGTTACTCCATTTTGTGCATGACATTACACCATCACTGTTAACTTGAAGAGTGAATACGACTCCAGTGTTTTCCTTAAGGCTGCCAATATATATGTTCAACCACAATGGTGCAAACTCTGGGAGCTAATAGATGATATTTTCATCCAATGAAAACTTTATTGTACAAGTTCTTATTATTTTTTTGGTGTCCTTTACTTACTAATATATTCAGGTTATAAGATGCCTAATGCCTGATCCTATGAAGCAAGAATCCTTGGTTGTCGAGAACACACCTGATCCTCTGGCAGGAGAGCAGGTACGACAACCCCCTCTAAATTTGAACTTGTTAAACGATGAAGCTCTTAGTTGACATGAGGTGAAGGCCTGGTGCCACTCTGACTTGATAAATCAGTTTTTCTTTCATGATGCAAGGTTATGTTGGATCTAATAATCTTTGTGGCCGATTATTTAGTTAAATGACTTGTTAATCCATTGCTTTCCTTAATCAGACATGGCCAACAGAGGCAGAAATGGCAGAAGCTGATAAAAGTCGGCAGGAGAAAAAGCTAAAGAAAAGGGCCCTGCCTCCAGGAACATCTGAATATCAGGTATTATACTAAACTCAGTGACGTTTCTCATATTGGTGTAATTGGTTTTCCCTTTTATCGAAGAATTCACACTGTTTGACTGTGATATAAATTACAATTTTGCAGGCTGCTTGGATAGTCGATGATTCAGATGGTGATGAAGATGGAGATGATGGTATGGTACTGGATGAGAAGCAAAATGATTTTGTTGGACAAGTGGGTCGGGATGAGTTTGAGCTTGATGATGACCAGGGTTCTCTTATGTTGAAAGAATGGGATGAACAAACGGAGATGGATTCTGTAATGGTGGTAAGTTATGTCATAATTAGTTATTTGAAAAACAAAAACAATGCTTGTTTCAGTATGGTATAAGAACTTCAAGCCCTATTATTGGGTGCAAATTTCTCCATGAGATTGAATGACCTACATGCATACTGCAAATTTTTTACTCTATTTCTTTGGTTGGCAGGAAGGTGAAAACTTGACAAAGGAGCAAATAGAGGAGGAAATTAAAAAAATCAAAGATGCTCATGCCGAAGACGAGGGTATTTTTTCTTGTTCTGTTTCACTAAATCTATTCAAGCTTCTTAGTATTTTGCTGTAGTAGCTCCTAGTGGTAGTTGCAGATGAAAAAGATCTGCAAAAAGATCAAATGTCTCCTTGCTTAGAATATCCATTTCTCATTCCCATCTGAAACCTAATTATCATATAGAAAAAATATACGAGTTCTAGAAGCAGAAGCTTAATTAATTTGTCTGAATGCTGTTTGATAACAAGATTTTCGTATAGTCTCTTATTTCTTTGTTCTTTCACCTGTGATTCCTGGTTGGTAATGGGCTTATTGGTGTTCTGGTGTAATTCAGAATATCCAGATGAAGTGGTTACCCCATTTGATGTTCCTGCTCGGAAGCGTTTTGCCAAGTATAGAGGCGTGAAGTCCTTCAGAACCTCTTCATGGGACCCTAAAGTACATCTTAGTCTCCGTATCTTTAGAAGTTCATTTTTTAATTTGGATTATGGTTTAACTTTATGTATCATATCAGGAATCACTGCCTTCAGATTATGCTAGAATTTTTGCTTTTGATAATCTTTCGAGGACACAAAAACATGTTATGGCAAAGGCTCTAGAACTGGATGCTGGACATTTAGATGAGTGTGTAACCCCTGGGTCATATGTGAGGCTTTATATCAAGGATGTGGCTGCTGATGTTGCATCAAGACTCTATAATTTGTCCAAAACCATGCCAATTGTCTCATGTGGCCTACTGCTACACGAGTCCAAGATCTCTGTGCTTCACTTCAGGTTTGACTTATAATTTATGATCTTGCTTTTAAACTTACCATATCTCTCGTTAGTAGTTTCAAGTATTTTAATTTACTTCTAATCGACTGTTCTATAGTGTGAAGAAGCATGATTTGTATAAGGATCCCATCAAATCAAAAGAGGAATTACTCTTCCATGTTGGTTTCCGTCAATTCATGACTAGGTACATTTTTATGATGTTTGTTATTTATTACTCTATATATTATACTGGGGAGAAGTGCTGAGCTTATTTTCCATTGTAGGCCAATATTTTCGTCAGACAGTATGAATAATGACAAGCACAAGATGGAGAGGTTTCTCCATCCAGGAAGATTTACAATTGCTTCAATATATGCTCCAATTTGTTTTCCGCCACTTCCATTAATTGTTCTGAAGACTGGTGAAGATGTTGCTTCACCAACTGTTGCTGCATTGGGTTCTTTGAGGAGTATTGACCCTGACAGAATAATATTGAAGAAAATTATTTTAACTGGGTAAGTGGTTTAACTTGGGGTACATGCATAGTAGGAATGTTGGAGTATGTAAATTTGTTGAGTAGAATATCAGTAGACTTCATCTTTTTTGCAGTTATAGGACTGGATTGTGCAAGTTTGTTAAGTGGAAATCAATATTCAAGCTTTTTTTGGCTGAAAAAGTTAATGAATGAACTGTTCTTCTTTTCTGTATGTGATGCAGATATCCTCAGCGAGTATCAAAACTCAAGTCTTCTGTAAGATATATGTTCCATAGTCCAGAAGACGTGAGATGGTTCAAAGTAAGAAAATTTAATATCACATGCTAGACTAACATATTTTCTTTTAAAGTTTGTGCTCATTGCCTTGGGATTTGCTTAATTGCAGCCAGTTGAAGTATGGACAAAATGTGGCCGCCGTGGTCGCATCAAGGAACCTGTCGGCACACACGGTATGTGTACTGGTGACCTTGTACCATAATGTCATGACATTCTTTTCCAGTTTCCAATTAATTAAAAGTTACACATACATGCAAAATAAAAGGATGAGACATTAAATAAAGCCATTTAATAGAGTCATACTAGTATAATCATTAGAAAGATTGTTTAGTGATTATCATTTATTGGGATTGAGGTTCGTTTAATCATGGTTGGAGTTATTTATAGTCTTGAAGAACAGAAGGGTAGTTGAGAGGATTTATACTAATACTATATGTTAACTTATTCACTTGTTCATCTAGGTGCAATGAAGTGTGTATTCAATGGCGTCCTTCAGCAACACGACACTGTGTGCATGAGTTTGTATAAGCGCGCGTACCCAAAATGGCCTCAACATTGGTTTCCTATTGGAGCTTAATGTTTAGAAGGCAGTTCGTATGGTCGATATTCATTTTCTTCCTCTGCAGGGCACGAGAAGGAAACGAGCTCTTGCTCAAGGGAATGAAGCTCAGGTTCGAAATGGCTAATCACATGGTCATTAGATTCTCCATGGGGGAGGCAAAATTTTGTTAGTATATTAACACCAAACTACAGTAGTGCTGCATAACTTATTTTCATAAGGAGTGTATGTTATTGAAATAATAGTGTGTTAATAAAGAGTTGGTGCTACATGAATGATTATTTAGCAAAATGATGATACTTCAAGCCTATTAGAAACATTCATTTGGAAGTTCAAAGCTCAAATGCTTATTTATAACATATTCACATTTGCCTTGTACAATTCATAATGAATACTAAATCATCATTTTTAAACAAGGTGAAACTATATTGCTGGATTTACAGCCATAGCCCATAGCTACAAAGTTGTGATCTTTGGTACTTCCTCCTTTCTTGAACAACAATCTTGAAGTTTCAATTTTTCACATGTTTATATTCTAATCTCCAATAGTGTGCACAATCTTTGGTAAAAAAGTGGATAATATTTTCAATGTATTTTATTAGGACACGATCATTTTTATTTATATCGAAATTGTAAATATAAAATAAACAGCAACACCTCAAAAGTTTTTCAAATTTTATCATGAGAGCAATTTCAAAATAACCCAACTTGTCATCATCATCATAAAAGAACACAAAAAGAGTATCTCCAGATCCAGATTAAAAAGAACAAAGCACCAGCTTTCAATCGACGTTGAACAAAACAATCGAACGTTTAGGTAATTAATAAAATTGTAGAAGGTATCGATCAGTACCAACAATCAAAGCCGATCATTCCATTACATGTATTTATTGTTTGTCATTTGCATCAGCAACGCCAATGTCTCCGTTTTCAACCTTCTTCTCCGCCCCCTTTGCAGCTTCTTCATTCGAGCAGTGATTTTTCAGAACAGTTGAAATGTCGGTTTCAGAAGCTCCAGCAAGTTTAAATCTCTCCATTGCAGTATCCAGGTTCTCCTTCCAACCAGCCATCCCCAGTTTGCATTCTACCTGAGAGCGTTCGAATAACATATTACCCCAGAAGAGATGCATTTGAGATCGCACTACTGCTGCCTGCTCAGCTACTTCCTCGGCTGAAGTTTCCCCCTGACCACCAGCAGAAGATAGTTCATTTTCAGAACCTCCTGCTTTCTTTCGTCTTCTCAGCAGTTCATCCTTCTTGCTTGCATTTGGGTCCTTCAGCTCATTAGCTCTCTGAGCTTCCAGCTTCTCCCACATCACTGTGGCTCTTTTCATTAATTCCTCAGCACTATCGAAAAGTAGAAGTGTCTCAGTAGGATCCCACGTTGACAAGTCATCTTTCTTAGCTAGAACGAAGGACCAATGGAGCTTTGCCATCTCGAACTGCTGCTGTCCCAGCGCCAGTAAGCCTTCATAGAAATCTGCCTTAATTTGGAGAGCCTCTTCATACTTCTTCTTGGCCAGAGAGTACTTTTCTTTCACCCAGTCATAGGCTGCTTGAAGTTGGACAGACATTGATTCTTTTGAAGCGGAATCATCTATTGGAATGCGTTTTCTGGCTGCACACATGTGCACATTCCCCCAATTAAATAAAGCAAGTGCAGCGACTTCCTGAAATTTTAAGGAAGCCTTATCAAAAAGAACTTGAGCTTCTTCGCTCGTTATAGTCTCCTCAAGGGCTTCAGAACACAGCTCCATCCCAAGCTCATGAAGATCAATATGAGCGTCAGGATCAATGCCAACATTAGTCCTAAATAATTGTGCAAACTCAGACAACCAATCATCCATCTCCACTTCCTTGCACTCAGGATCTTCAGACACGCCAAGTTTCTCTCCGGAGACATTCTCTATCTTTTTCACCTCAGCACCAGCAGTTTCCAAAACAGAACTGATCTGCGTAGAATGTAACACACTTTCATTTCCTTCAGTGTCCTCCAACTCAGGAGACTCGTCCTCCCTCTCCTGAAGTTTCTCTTCTTCCTCTTCGTCGGGGACTGGTGGCTCTTGTTCAGGACTTACCTCAACTATATACAATTTTAGCATCATTAAGGAGTCTTTTAATTCCTCATCTGGACCTCGCTTAGCAAGGCTATCAACAGAAGACTCAGCCAGTCTCAGTTCAGGTGTGCACGTTATTGTCACAAAATCACCATCTTCATCCTTATACTTAATTAGTACAAACTTCGACATAGGAAACCGT
Source organism: Lithospermum erythrorhizon (assembly GCA_019722365.1). Lineage (NCBI taxonomy): Eukaryota > Viridiplantae > Streptophyta > Magnoliopsida > Boraginales > Boraginaceae > Lithospermum > Lithospermum erythrorhizon. The sequence goes on along the minus strand of JADFUC010001682.1, from coordinate 149,467 downwards.
TTGCTCACAATGTCTCTTAGTGCCCTAAAAGAACATTTCACGGGCATTTGGGAAAGCCTTATGTCATTATCATACGCAAGTTTCAGTGGCCTCAATTGAATTGGAACTTCAACAGTTTGTTTAGCAGATGCAATATTCTTCATAAAAACAGTAGGTTCCTTGTGATTATCCTTTGATTCCAATCCACTCAAAGGCTTCAAAACAACATTAGTTAGTTGGGGCTTAGGCTCAGGAACTTTTTCACTGGGAACGGGATTAGGCTTGTCTGCCTTGTTATTACTCGATGACACGGTTGGAGCTGCCTGCTTCTTGGAAACTGGCCGAGGAGGCAAACAAGGTCCTAGTCCAGTAATTGGAGCTCCAAGGGCAGCAGATGCCCCTAGAGCTGCAGGTGACGGGCGGCTCTGAAGGTCCTGTTGAGCCTCCTGCCTCGGCCCCAGTACTGCTCTTAACCTCCCAGCAATATCCAAACCATCTCGCTGATTTGGCTCAACACTCAACAACACCTGAACATCCTGCAATGCCATATCATACTTCCCTACCGCCTCAAAAGCTCGAGCCCTCCTAACCAAGGCCCGGACAAATCGAGGCTGAACCTGAAGCGCTAAACTACACTCAGAAATCACTTTCTCAAATTCTATAGGCTTCATCTGCATCAAACAAGCTGCCTTATTGCTATGAAACACGGCTCGATCGGGATGCACTTTCGGGATAAGCTTAAGAGCATTCTCATACTGTTCCAAAGCACCCACATAATCCTTAACCTGAAACCTCTTATTCCCCTGTTCTTTAAGCTCATGTGCTTTTTGCAACAAAATTGGTGAGTCCAAATCAACACCATTAACAACATTCACACCCTTATTACTACTGTTAATGCTAATATTATTATTATTATCAGAATTTCCAGCTTGGTTATTTTGGTTAACTCCACTTTTCTTCTTTCTCCCTCCTGATTTTCCCATTCTTACTACTAATATATTTTCTCCTCACAAGAACTACAAATTATAACTAAAATCTACTAAAATTACTCAAAAAAATTCAAGAGATGGGTATTTGACTATGAATTTTGAGATAAAAATCCAATCTTTATATTAAAATTGAGCTAAAAATGAATAATACAAAAATGGTAACTTACAATTGCAAAATTGGAAAGTTTAATGCAAAATGAAGCAGAAAGATGAAGGGGTTTTGGAAGGTAGAGATTTAGACCTTGTATATCTTTAGTAACTTTTTAATTGAAATATGTGATTTTCTAACAATAAAGCCACCAGCTACTACGTTTGTATAGGTATAATGACAGGAAATTTATCTTAGAGCTTTCTTTGGGTTTAAGTATCGTTTGAAGTGTCGAACTTTAGGTTCGAACACGTTTAGTCCGAATCTTAAAATTTAACGCGTTTGAGTATCGTTTGAACACCGCTAATCGAGCCGAACTTTGCCGAATCGAATCGAGCCCATTTGGAGTAAGCGTTTGAACACCTTCTGAGTGGCCGAATCGAATGGATGAGAGTAGATGAAATAGAAAATGAGATAGATGATGATAAATTTAGCGTATTTTAATGAAGGGTTTTGTGAGTTTCACATCGTACTCCCAAGTGATAATGGATCGAATGTGGCGGATCGAGGCCTTTGCTTGGCAGTTCAGTCCGGTCGCTGAACGGATTTTTAAGGTTAGGTTTCATGTTCTTGTTATCGAGCCGTATGGTATTGAGCAGAGATAATGCGAATCGAATCGGCTTGAGTTGGCTCATGGGCTTTAACTTACTTGTAATGAGGGGGCAAAATAGTCGTTTCTGATCAGCCCACATTTATTTGATTGTGTATATGACTCAGAGATAAACACTATATTTAGGGTTTAGCTTCATTCCCAACACTCACAAAGGTTGTTATACACCTTCCCAAATATAGTATTTGCCAACAGTAATATCAACTATATATGTTTGAATAGTTGTGTGTATATTAGTTATGTTTTTTTTATATCGTTTTGCGTATAAAAGTATAAAGTTTAGCGAAATCGATTATTATCAAAGCTATATGTTTTGAAAATTTAATAAAATAATAATATGAAACTATTTTCAAAACGATTCTAATATATAAAATTTATATTTATATAATACAAAACAAAGGAAATTTGTTATATAATGAAAATTGAATGTCATAATGGGTATTGGCCATTGTTTGCTTTTCTTATATTATCAAAAATATTGTTGTTATTTTTAATAGTTAAGGTAATAAATTTTATAATTTTAATGAATAAATTTGATTTTTATCACTAATAGTAAACTAAGTTGAAATATTTTATATTTATCACCAATTATTATATGACATATTCAAATAAATTTGAGATTAAAATTTAAAAGTCAACTATCAAAACAGCTTTCGGATACCATATTATATTCGCGTGACCCATTTTATGTTCATGCTATAAATGTTTATAAACTATGTTTTATGAATATGATAAGATATATCGACACATTATATGATATACAAATTTATAACACGAGATATAGAATGTAACACGAGAAAGATATAGGATCCAGACTAAGAAAATATTTTCATTGTCTCGGTTATTTTCAGATTAGACTTAGATACTGTTGATCATGAAACTTTCTAAATGGGTTATGGTACATTGTGAGTGTCAGATATAGGTTCCGGAGGCAAGAAATTCCAGTTATTTTGTACTATCCCTTGAACTCATTACTTCATGCTATACTTGCACGAATGTAAAACCAACCATGCCTTTTTCTCTCAATTTTTAAAAGACTATTGTTGTTGGCGATCGGTGGCCAGTGTGATCGTGATACGTTTTGAAGCCTTGATGCTCCGATTTATAAGAGTACAGCAAAATATCTGAAAAATGAGATGGTAATAATTACAGCGTTAAGTTCCAAATTTAGCACTATCCCGAGTTAGGACCCATTAAAATATTATTTAAAGAGAGTTTATTAAATAATCGAGAGTGTCTACTTGTAGTTGATAATTGCAAAAAAAACCTAAAAAACACGCATTATTATTTAGCGTATTTTATCAGTCGGGACCCGGACAAAAGTATTATCTTAAAGAGTTTATCGAATAATCATTCTCTTAATATGTCGAGGTTTCATGTAGCTTCAGAGTTGTAAGTTGGTTTTAGAACTTGCGGCAGCGTTGAAGAAAGCGCCGTCAGTGGATTCCCAGTGAAGCCTAGGTGGGGAGCCTTGGGTGGGGGATGTAGATTAGCGAGCCATAATTAGCTTGCGTGTCGAGTTTGCATCTTGCTCACACTCTTTCTTTGTGCAGCATATTATATATATCTTTAAGTGCTAGGGATTCGATTATATCTTTGGACTATACGCTTATTGAATATAATACTGACATATAATTGAATTATTGTGTTAAATTGATATGTCAGAGTTTAATCATTTAAAATAGAATATCCTATATTGATCTTAATTAGATATTCATGATTAGGATAGTTGATTTGATCAATGAACTTAATTGTTATATTCACTTCCGATCAAATCATAGTGCAAACTTGCTATCAAGAATATCTTAAACTCGCTAGTATATCTATGTATTGAATTGTGGTATGTTTAATGGGTGCTAGGATTGATCAATAGTCATGAATGGACTTAATCGTATTATGCATGAATGAGTTTAATGTTAATATTGATCAAAATGAGTTTGGATATTTATTACATAATGATTGTTAGATCGTTTTATTATTTAAATGCTTTTATCATCATTTCATTTGAGGGTGTTAAATATTCTTTCAAGCTATTCATGTTTTACAAATTGCTAAAGTCGTATTATGGTGAAACAGATTAAAGTTTGTATAAATTCAGCGATTAATGACCTCTTAGTCCTGTCCTTCCATACAGGACGTCATTATGAAATTTAACGCCTTTCTTGTCGGCCTAGGAAAGAAGCGTCAAAGGTGAATCAAAGCAAATGGTGGGATCATGCTCTATTTGAGGTACTACCTCGTGTATAATTAAATGAATTATTCGTATGCATATTTTAACAAAACTAATCTCATTATTGTTTTAGGTATTGCGGTGTTGGATACATGGTACTTCCCTTTGTTATTGACCGGGTACCACGTGGCGGCCAGGCCAACCAAGGGTTGCGATGAATTGGCAATATTACTGAAACACCGACCTCGTCCATCTGTCTTTACTATAGTAAGTAATTGGATCGGATGGCGGTAAACATGTGTAAGTAATATTATATATTAAATTTTGTATAACATTGTGCAAGAAGAACTTAGATCGTTTCCATTCATCATAGCAGTGCGTGTGGACACCACATGGGCCCGTCTCCCCCATCCCACCAATCTACAATATCAGTTGCGTACACTTCTTGGGCTCGATAGGCGTATATCACTTGGGAGAAGAGGTAACGCGGCAGTTCGGGAGAATCTGTTGATCCGCGCCCGCCCATTAAGCAGGAAGGGACCCAACATGGTAATGTGCGAATATTCAAGAAAGTGCGAATTCAGACCTACTTGGGCCCAGTATACGATTTCACCATGTTCAACACTTACATGATGGGTCAAAGTACATATATATTCTGTGAGGCGTCCCGGACGACTTCGTGAGTTAGTATTTCCCAAGGACTAATATTAGAGTGCATAACTTGACTTAGTAAGACATGTCAGTTTATGTAGATACGATGTGCCTGAACTTTGTGTGAGTGGTGTCATGTTAAAGTGTATTTTCATTACCTTATAATATATTTTTTATGATCATATACTAACATGTTATTTCTTAATTTCATATGATTTAAATCGTCAGAGCCAATTTCATCGATAGAAAGCGGCTGACGCATGCGGTATCTTGTCCAGGACATGCAAGCTCATTGTGGAACATTGTATCGACTTCTTGGGACGGGAGAGTTGCAGTGTGTGCATCAAGGGGCCGATGGATCAATGGTGGGGACTTGCAGCGGCACATACAGTGTTTGAGTTGTGTTAGAAGAGAGGTTTTGTGTCTATTTATAGGTTTGATTTGTGCGTTACTCAATTTATTTTGTAAGGAGGGACTTGCAGTCGCTATTAGGTCGTCGGGTATGCTAAAGGCGAATTTGAATTGGCGTTATAGCCTATAAGGCAACGTCAAATTTAAACCCATAATAGACAACCATGTCTATCTTCAATAAAAATTATTGAAGGGGAATCGGGCACTTCGAGGGGTGGAGGGATGCTTGGAACAAATTAGGCCAAGGCCTACCCTCATTTGAAAAAAAAATCAAATACTATATATAAAAATAAAATCGAAATTAAACAAAGTTAAAATAATTAAATAATTATTGTGTTTCTTAATATAATAGGAGTACTATACTTAGCTACTTATATCATTTTTATAAATTTTGTGAGTTCCTTTAACATAATATTATAGAATAACTAACGGTTTATAATGAAATTTGTGAAGATTATTTCATAGAAATGTGATTATACTTCTTAGTCTTTCTTTTATATTGAAAATAGTAAACGATTTTAGTATTGATACTCTTTATATGATAATTTAAGTGATTGAAAGAAGCATGCAAACTTTGTTATGTCGTAATTAAGTGAATGAAAGTCTATCACTTTTAACTTTCGTTTATTTATTTAACACAACTTTATAATTTTATCAGAATTTCGGTAATAATCAGGTCGTAGCTTCGTAATGTTGCGATTAGAAACTAAGGTATTCTGACTAAATTTTATACCGCTTCAAAATTAGAAACCATACTCATCCATCATTCTCTTCCCTATTTCCAAATTCAAACACATAAATCATCTAAAACCTCTTCATCACAATTCACATACCCGCTCTGTCCCAAAACAATTGTCCACTTTCATCCCAAAACAATTGTCCACTTTCACTATATTTTTTTCCCACTCCAGTCAAACCCCTTAGTCAACTCTCCGCCATGGGCTGTTTCCAGTCAACGGTCAACGCTCCCCCTCGAAACCGCTTCAAACGCACCACCACTAACCCCTCTCGTTCTTCTCCAAATTTAGGGATTCAGCTGTTTTCGGAGTTTTCGTTAACGGAAATGAAGGCGGCGACTGATAATTTCAGCTCGGAATTAATTGTTTCGGAAGGGGGAATGAAGGCCCCGAATTTCGTGTATAAAGGACGCTTGCAGAATCGGCGATGGATTGCTGTCAAAAAGTTCTCCAAAATGGCTTGGCCTGATGCTAAACAATTTGCGGTAATCGAATATATTAATTGTGTTATGATCTTAGCGGAATGTAGCAGAGAGTATCACGAAAAATAATGTAACAGCGGATCGGGACTCGTTAATTTCAATTATTTTTATGTGAAAATTGAAATAGTTTGGTAGTTTTTATATTTATTGTGAAGTTCTCCAAAATGGCCTGGCCTTATGCTAAACAATTTGCGGTAATCGAATTTATTAATTGTGTTACGATCTTAACGGAATGATTTTTATGTGAAAATTGAAATAGTAGCCATTTTTAGTTTTTTGGTAGTTTTTATATTTCGTTGTGAATGCTAAACAATTTGCGGTAATTGAATCATTAATCGTGTTGTTATCTTAACGGAATGTAATATAGAGTGTCACCAAAAATAATGTAACAGAGGATCCAGACTGTTAATTTCAATGATGTTTATGTGAAAATTGAAACAGAAGCAATTGGAATGATTTTTATTGGCCTGATGCTAAACAATTTGCGGTAATTGATTAATTTGAATGATTTTTATGTGAAAATTGAAGTACTAGTAATTTTTTAGCATTGTTTTCGCATTTTTAGCATTGTTTTCGCATTTTTAGCACTAAATTGAAATTGTGAAACTCATCTAGGATCTTTTAGGCGCAAATTATCAAAACATTTTAAAGAGCACCGTTCATATTCTTAGGACATAAATATCACCATATACAGATTATTTAGACGGATAAAGTAGATATAGATTGGATACTTTTATCCAAAAAGAAAAAGAAGGTGATATTTTTTGATGGTTTTTATAATTGTGTTAGTTTTGCAATAAAAATGCTAAAAGGTCCCATTTTTTGCGAATTTCCCTGATATGCATTGATATTTAATCGATTTATTGTGGTTTTATGGTAGGCTCAATGAAGAAGTAGTTTAGGGTTAACTGAGGTGAATATATTTCCGCAAATTGGTAATTTGATCTTTGTTTTGTTTATTCAGGAGGAAGCAAGAGGTGTTGGAAAGTTAAGGCACAAGCGCCTTGCGAATTTGATTGGGTATTGCTGTGAGGGCGACGAGAGGTTACTTGTAGCTGAGTATATGCCCAATGATACACTCGCAAAACATCTCTTTCATTGTATGCTCTCTACCCATTTGGTTGTGTGTTTAGAAACAATTGTTTTAGCTCGAAATTTGCTCTTCTATTATTGTATAGTTTTACATAATTTTCAAAGCTAGTATTTGATTATTTGAAACTGTGTTACAAAGCCCCTGTTTTGTTGATGAAGCTGCAATTTAGAGCACTGAGTTGTTTCAAAATCTTTGGATGGTATTGTTAGGCCATGAGGCAGGTGACTTACGAATTCTACCCTAATAGATGAACTGATTTTTATTATTCGAAGTTATTCTGGATTCTCTACATTAAACTATCAACAATTTGTAGTTCAGAATTAAAAAATGTACCTACCAGGTAACCAAGGAAACTAAGCATATGCATGTTCTATTTGTGAGGAAGGGAATATTGACTTAAGTTACTTCAATTTATGTGGGAATTGGGATAGCAGATATCCATTCTTGTATATAGTCTGTCTTAGGATATCATGTTTCGAGGACTTGTATTACTGAATGATGGTTAATTGAGTTTGAATTTGTGTGAATCGTTAATGTTAGTTTTAGTAATTTTTAGTGGCTCTAATCTTTGTTTCAGGGGAAAATCAAACCCTTGAGTGGGCTATGAGACTACGAGTAGCTTTATATATTTCTGAAGCATTGGATTACTGTAGTACCGAAGGTCGGTCAATGTACCATGATTTAAATGCATATAGAGTTCTCTTTGATGAGGTATTTTATTGTTTTTTGTTTTGTTTTCTTATGCTGCTTTTTTTCTCATTCATTGTTACCTTATGTATTTTGTGTTTCATGATTATACTATTAGTTGGTTAGTTTGCCTCTTATTGCAATATGTATCTTTTCGCAGAATGGTGATCCACGCCTTTCATGTTTTGGGTTAATGAAAAATAGTAGGGACGGTAAAAGTTATAGCACAAATCTTGCATATACACCTCCTGAGTATCTTAAAAATGGTAAGGAGTTGTACTTTCTACAGCTTTATTACTTACTGTAGTACTAGAGTCCATATTTGAGATGAATTCCTGATTATTTCGATTTAAACTATCTTTACTGTGGGAATCTGCATACAGATGTCTAGAATTTATTAATAACGAACTTCAACGTTCTTAATTTAGATCTAACTACATTTTCAAGCATGTCTATACATTTTGAACATTGTGAACAGGCCAGCTTCTTAAATTATCATGAAGTTTGACAACTAGGGTTAGCCTAATGGCCACAGGTATTACTCGGTATGACGAGGCCCTGGTTCGAGTCCTTGCAATGACAAGGGACAAAAAAAAAAGGAATTTTAATGTCAGAAGTAGAACCCACTCAATTGATTATTGATCACAAATTTCTAACTTGAGAACCTCATATTTTGCTGGTATGGTAAGTGTAAATTTGAGTTCGTACAAACTTCTCCTTTATGATCTTCACAATTCTTGAATATATCTTTAGTTGAGCTTTATCTGTGGCAGGAAGGGTCACTCCTGAAAGTGTTGTTTTTAGCTTTGGGACTGTGCTCTTAGATCTTCTCAGTGGGAAGCATATACCTCCAACTCATGTAAGGAACTCAGTGTTATATACGGAGTATATTTTATGCTTATTTTACATGGTCCTCGTCAAAACTTACTGACTAATAATTATGTAAAGCTCTTTCTTTGGTTGTAAAACAAATTATTCTGTTGGCATAGGAGTTGTCTCAGTAGTCAGTACCCTTTTTGTCTTAGAATAACTCAAGGAGTAATGTTTCTGTTGCTTTCTTCACATTGGTTCAAGAAGGGGTAGTCTGTTACAAAAATGCATAATTACTTGTGGTATTTCTTGTACTCCATATTTAATAACTGCACATTCTTCGGTTCAGGCATTGGATATGATACGAGGCAAAAACATTCTTATTCTAATGGATTCTCATCTGGAGGGAAATTTTTCGACAGAAGAGGCAACTGTTGTTTTCGACCTTGCTTCCAAATGCCTTCAGTATGAACCAAGGGACCGCCCAAATATTAAAGATATTTTTACCTCGCTTTCCCTGATGCAGAATAAATCTGATGTTAGTGCTATTCTTACCAGATTTCTTTTAGAATTTCTATGTGCTTTGTGTTAGTTGCTCATGAATTAAATCTACTTTACAGGCAAGTGTTAGTTTTTTATTTTTTGAATCAAGTTAAGCAGCCAAATCATTTGGACATTTTCTTAAAATTGCATTACACTCTTTTTCTGTACATTACTGTATAGTTGTTTTGTAGGAAGAATCGTGGTAGCCATTTAGTTCTCTCTCTAAGGAATACAAGTTTGTCTTGTAGGTTCCTTCTTATGCAATGCTTGGAATTCCGAAGTATGAAGAACCACCATCTACTCCTCAGCACAAACTTTCACCTATGGGTGATGCCTGTTCAAGGATGGATCTTACAGCTATCCATCAGATGTTAGTGATGACACATTACAAATATGACGAAGGAACCAACGAGGTTAAACTTTTTACTTAGTTACTTACTTTTAAATGAAGATTGCAAGTTGCAACAGTTGTATATGCTAAAAGCAAGAGTCATTTGTAGTTCTGAGATAATGATGAGAAAATCGCTTCTGTAGTTGTCATTCCAAGAGTGGACTCAGCAAATGAGAGATATGTTGGAGGCGAGGAAGCGTGGTGACTTGGCATTTCGTGATAAAGATTTTAAAACTGCCATAGATTGTTATTCTCAGGTATGCCAATTTATGATGCACAAAACACGACCAGAATTATGCTTTGTAGAAATTTGGTGCACTTGTAAGTTTTCAATGGTTGTGTCAGTCTAGATAATATGGACTAGTAGATATAAGTAGGTATTCGGCTAAGATTATTTTTTTAATCCTAACAAGGTTAAACCCTGTAAGTAACTGCAAGAGAAAACTTACCTAAACTCCCAATCTCCTGTTATTAGAATTATTTGCAGAACAGAAATTGGAATGCACAGTTCCAACATTTTACGCCTTTGCTTATGTACTGATTCTCACAGCACGAAAGCTTAATGATGACACCTTCAAAGAAGGGTCATTTCACTTATTATAACTAGACAACGAATACTCATCCACGGTGGACTTATTTGTTGAGATGTCGTTTACTCCGTATGTGACTTAAGTTTTAGAAGAATCGATGGATCATCATTTGTATTATCTTTGTATATGCAGTTTTTAGACGTTGGGTCCATGGTTTCACCAACAGTTCATGCAAGGAGGAGCCTTTGTTATCTTATGTGTGATCAAGCAGATGCAGCACTAAGAGATGCGATGCAAGCTCAAATTATATACCCAGATTGGTCTACAGCATTTTACATGCAGGCAGTTGCGCTTTCCAAACTAGATATGCACAAAGACGCAGCTGATATGTTGAACGAAGCTGAACTTTTGGAAGAGAAGCGACATAATGGAAAATGAATTCTAGCCATTTTGGTGATTGAGAGCACTAGATTCATAAATCGCCGTTTATGTGATGGGAGTGTGAATGTGTGATTAGTCATTCATTAGTTGTACACTAGGATGTAAACATAACCAGTTGAGAGTCTTGAAAGCTTCATCGGATGTTAAAATATTTCACCGTTTGGTTTTGTACAATATCTATGTAAATTATTGATTTGGATTTTGGACCTTTTGCAGTCTAAATAAGCACTTGCATTCAATAAATAGGCTTAGAACCTCTTTTTTCGACCATTTTCTGTGTTATTTACAGGCTACATTTGAGCAAGTTTGTGTACTGTATATTCTACGGTTCGTGTATACAAACATAATTAATGTTTTTTAAAATTACTTGAATAATCAAACCAAATCTTATCCACGTAGTGATTGTCGAGGCTTAAATGCGACCCTCATTTCCTAGTTGGGGACGGGCGAAGGATTCCCCTCCCCTGTTATCCAAGCTTGAGAAGGATTCCCCTCCCCTGTTATCCAAGCTCGAGACAAGTAACGTCACACAAAATAACATATATATAATTTTTAAAATAAGACATAATATATGTTTAAGATCTCTCTTTTAAAAAACATGTTTTCCATATATTTCAAGAGGTTACAACACAAGCGAGTTTATAATACATTTATAAGCATTTTTGCTAATATTGGTGTATTGGTGTATATCTATAGTCTTCTAGTAATTGAAGCAATAAATTCATATACCACCATTCGTACTGAAATGTTATACACACACCAAAATAGTAAGTGTTTGGGGGTGAAATGACTATTTTGCCCCCCTATTTGTAAGTGTAGTAGTTACAAAAATAATGCACAGGGGGTAAAATAGTCATTTCAATGCTAAAAAAACACTATTTAGGTGTGTGTATATTGGATCCTAATACTGGAATAGGGTTGATCTTTCACAGTAGTACAATAGGATGTATACATAACCAGCTGATACTCTTAAAACATTCCTTGGATGTTAAAACAAATTATCTTTGGTTTGTACAATATATCTATGTAAATGATTAATATAAACACCATAGTTTGGAGACTTAGCAAACTAAACTATGCAATAAATAATTCAGCTTGGCCATCAATAAACAGGCTCATAAACTCTTCTCCATCCACTGTCTCTTTCTCAATTAGCAGCTGAGCAAGCTTGTGTAAAATATCAATTTGAGTTGTGATGATATACTTTGCTCTTTCATATGCCTTGTCTACAAGCTCTCTCACCTCTGCATCCACGATATCGGCAGTCGCCATGGAGTAGTCTTTCTGGGAGGACATCTGTAAAAATTAACAAAAGCAATTGTGGTAAGTGATTGCATTAGAAAAGCGGCATCAATGGGATTATGTTTTGCATTAGAAATGTTCCGATTAGCCGAGAGGATTTCATGCCACCAATGGCGACTTTATCCAATCTTGCTGAATCGACTATCTCAACCATGTCCTACCAGGACACTTGCATAGAATCGTTTGATGTCTGTAAATAACGGTATCGCTCCAAGAATGACCCTCTTCATAACCCTATAAAAAAGAATTAAAGGAGGCATCTTTATAAGTTCAAACTACAATACAAGGCAGTTGGCAGTGGGTGGGGAGTCCATTGCGATTGGGAGGACAATACTACTTATGATTTGCTAGACATAGAACTAATTACATAGATAGAAGAAGATGACATTCTGAATAAAGAAAATGGCATTGAGGACCCATTAAGAGTTAAGAAATTGGAAGAGTATAAAAAAGCAGCACTTTGCTACCAAGGGCAGCTGCCATTTGATTCTCAGAATGGCTTCTGTACAGCCCTGACAGCCTCTCCTCGCTAGGGGCGAAGAAAGTAAGACCACCAGCTTGCCCACGAGGGATGATGGAAATTTTGGCAACTGGATCATACTCGGGCATAAGTGCACCAACCAAAGCATGACCTGCCTCTGAAATCCAAAGAAAGCACGTAAGAGCTATGCAATTGCATCCATGCTTAAGCATCAGGAAGAGTGAAGGGAACAATACCATGATAGGCAACTAACTTCTTCTTGTCCTCTGAAACAACAGCATTTTTCTTTTCTGGCCCAGCGATTATTCTCTCCAAAGCATCATTGATCTCATCTTTGCTTATCTCTTTGAGATCACGTCTCGCGGCAAGGATAGCTGCTTCATTCATCAAGTTTTGCAAATCTGCACCGGTAAATCCTGGTGTCCTCCTGGCAACTTTATCGAAGTCGACATCCTTAGCAAGTGCCTTACCTCTGGCATGAACCTGTCAAGTCACGGTGTAACAAATATGTTAGACATAGCCACACAGTCACATAGCTAGACTCTAAGATCCGGAGCAGAATATGTTTAGACATTAGAATATGCGCCAAGGTATGTCACACAAGAATTTAAATTAGACTTCTGTATAATTGACCCTGTAAGTGGGCTGCGATGAGTTCTAGAGTTGAGTATGATATCATTCAGTGGAGACAGGCAACAAAGCTTAAAGCTTTAATTACATTCAGTAGACTACGATGAGTTCTAGACAGGCAATGTACCTTAAAAAGGTTAAGCTAGGTATAGCTTGTCTGGTCAGTCTGGACATATGAATTACAGAGAACTCTGATGCAGAATTATTAATTACAACTTAAAGCAAACTTCACCCATAATCATGTATACTAACAACATATATGTCAAATATTGTCAATGTTCCTAAAAAGAGGTTAGCAGATATATAACAATGAGGAAATCATGTTAGGATCTACGCCTGCTGCTATTGAAATTAAAGCGTTCTCTAATCCCCAATAACTCACATCCTCAAATCAAAATGAATAAATATGAAAAAAGAATTAATTAGGCTTCGCATATTCAACAAATCTATGTTGATAATAGTATGATTAAAGCTCACTAACCTGAAGAATTCTGACTCTACCAGAAACATCAGGCCTATCCACAGTGACCTGTCGATCAAACCTTCCAGGTCTCAACAATGCAGAATCAAGAACATCTGGTCTGTTGGTTGCTGCCAACACTATGACACCCGAATTACCCGAAAACCCATCCATTTCAGTCAAAAGCTGATTGATAGTCTGCTCCCTCTCATCATTCCCACCTCCCATCCCTGCTCCTCTCTGCCTCCCTACAGCATCAATCTCATCAATGAACACAATGCATGGCGCCTTCGCCTTCGCCTTCTCGAACAAGTCCCTCACTCTTGAAGCTCCCACGCCCACAAATAACTCCACAAACTCAGAAGCTGCACAAGAAAAGAACGGCACACCGGCTTCACCTGACACAGCTCTAGCCAAAAGGGTCTTGCCAGTACCAGGTGGACCAACCAAAAGACAACCTGATAATAAGGACGAAGTAATATAAATTGTATGGAATTCAACTCATGAAATATATGAGTATACTAGCTCAAGATTTATAGATACAATATGAAATACTTATAGGGGTGTCAGCTCACCGAGTAACTCGATCTCGACCTGAAAAACCCGCATTTATTACGCGCTCGATTAATTGTCGAGTCGGACTCGGTAGAAAGTATTGCTCATACCCCAAACAACCGCTACTCGATAAAGTTCATAAACTCGATACCCATTAAAATCCGATTCTTTTATAGCTTTCTACACATTCTTATGTATATAAATTGATTGGGTAACCCGATATGGGCTCGCTACTCAACCAAAAACCCCAACTCGACACCCGCTCTATTGATATCCTGGTTTGACTTGAGTAAAAAAGAAATTGCTCGATACCCGAAACAATTAATGTTTTAACCGATCGAGATACCGGAACCCACTCGAATTCGACTCGATAACATCACTAAATACTTATGGTAATGAATTAATAATATCAAATACTAAGCTTGGTACACAATTATTCCTAAAACTAATATGGAAAGACCTATTGAGCATACAAGTTACAACCTTTTGGAATCTTGGCACCCAAAGCAGTGTACTTATCAGGGTTCTTCAAGAAATCCACCACTTCTTGTAATTCCAATTTAGCTTGATCAGCACCTACAACAGCAACAACAACATATCTAGTACATTAGTAGTGCTTGCTCGAAAAATCCTTTAAATTTTCGGACAACCATCGAATACACATAAAAGTAACACAAACATCACAATTATTGTTATATAATTACAATGTCATTTTTATCATTTCCGAAATTTTCCTTCCACTGACCTGCAACATCAGCAAAAGTTACACCAGTCTCAGGAACCTCCTGAAACTTGGATTTCGACCTCCCAAAATCCATAGGCCCCCCAAGTCCTCCAGGTCCTCCAGGTCCCCCTTGTGCCCTCCTAAACAAAAAAAACAACCCAGCAAACGCAATAAACGGAAACAACAAATTCCCAATAAACCCAAACAACCCATTTCCAGCCTCCCCTTCAGACACCGAAATATCCACACCATTCATTGCCAAAATATCAATCAAATCAGGGTCATTAGGTACAACTACTGCAGCTCTACGTCCATCTACTGCAGTAAGCTGTAGTACACCACCATCTTTACTAAACCTCACTCTCTCAACTTTACCCTTCTTTACTGCATTCAAGAACTCACTATACCTCCATTGAGACCCTTCTGGAAGCTCAGAAGAAGATGGTTTTGGTGCATTTAATTCAAGATTTTGACCAAATTGAATTGCAGAATTATTTTTTGTTGAATTTAGTTCAAGAACTTGAGGTGGGGGTTGAGGAGGGGCATTATTGTCCAAAGCAAAAGCAATGTTTGGAGAAATTGAGGTTATTACAAGAGTAGCTAAGGTTGTTTTTGTAGGAATATTATTTATAGGTTTTGGTGAATTTTGTTGTCTGTTGAGGATTGATTTTGGGACAACATATTTTTTGGGGGAAATTAAGCTTCTTTTTGGGGAGATTAAGGTTTGGGTGGCATGGAAGGTGGAAGAGAGGAGGGGGTGAGATGTTGATGAAGCCATCATTATTTTGGTTCAATTTGTGAACACTCTATATAGATAATGAGATATCATAAACACATATCACATATATTTATAAAAATATTTTTAGATAGTAAAGATTCATAAATTTAATGATTTTAGTCGATTCGTAAGGTTAATTTAAATTTAAATTATTATATTAATATAATAGTATACTGAAATTATTATATTTGAAATATTTTTCATCAAATATTAGGAGTATATTGTATATAAATTTCTTAGTACAAAATTTAAAAAGTTAACAAGTAATGTGTATAAATTTTTTAGTTCAAATTTTTTTAGTTTAATTTCATCAAATATAATGTATATGAATTGGTAAACAAGTGATGTATAAAACAAACAAATTAAATTAAGCTCTATCTCAATTTTAGGTTCGTTTATATGCAATGAAGTTTAAAAAAGATCAAGGAATCATTGATTATGGGGAAAACATATTTTCAAGGCACCATCAGTACAAGATACATGTTCGTATTTTTTTTAATCGTTACTAATTAACCTATCCAAACAAGTGCAACACTTATTTTTAACAGGAAAAATAATAAAATAAAAGATTTTGTGCGTTATATTATAAGTTTCTCTCATATAATTATAATTTATGTACAAATAAATTTAAATAGGTTTTAATGCTTTTAGTCATGGACACGTCGTCGACGTATGTTAGCAAGTGATGCTTGATGAAGGAAAATTGAAGTTGAATATAGATGGAAAACCACAAGAAGAGGAGTTGTAGAGGTGCTTCTACGTGTATCGAATGCTATCCATTCATTGTTCTTTTGATGTTTTCTTGATTATTTTGCTAGAGGGGAAAAATATACAACAATGTTGATTGTTGATAATGAATGACGTGGAGCTCCAATTTTGTTTGTACTGAGAATTCGACTTTTGCGAATTCTGATGTACCAGCTCCACCAAACTAGAAGTCTAGAAAAAGAAAATTGAAAAAATAGCACTACTTTTGATCATTTTTTAATTTCCTAGTATTCGATTAATTTTACTAACTGTTTAAATAGTATATTTTTTTTTTTATAAAAAACTAAGCAACATCAGCTTCTTTTTATTTCGTATTTTTTCTCACTCTTTCACTTGACACATTTCTTAATAACGCGGCCACCAACCCCATATTAATCCTCACACTTACGCCCTTTCGCGACTCTTTTCCCCACACTTTTCATTTCAAATTTTTTCAAAAAAAATATTGTGTTCTAAGCAGCCCCGTTCTTGATCAGAATTTTAAAATCAATCTAAGTATATGTTCTTTATATAGGTAGGCAAGAAATTAATGGATTCTGGGATTTATTCAAATTTAGTGATTATGTAAAATATGTTCTGTGGGTTTCTTAGATTTGTCTGTTTTTTAGGTTATTTGATGATATTGGTCATACTTTGTCAAATATTTGTTAATTTCTCATAGTTTTCTTGGAGTTTCTTAAGTATTTGTTGAGAAATTATGGTTACCTACTATCAATTAGACTATCGTGTTTCGTTATGCATTTTCTGAATTTTATTTTTATTTTTGTTGTAAATCGTGTTTTTGTTTTGGGTCTTGTTATGTGTATGTAGAAAGCTGATACTAAGTAGCAATCCGTATATCTTTGTTATACGTTATTATTACACATTCGTATATACCAAAAACTAATGTATAATGATATAATGGTGTATAATAAGTATGTTAGCCATTTTGATTAGTTGTGATACATTATTATCCAACATAAACTCCGTATACTGTTTTTGTGTGTGATTACTTGAGAGATGTTAGAGAATAGATATGAACCATAAATACATGAAAGAATGTAAAATGTTGACAAACAAAGTGTAACAAAACTTTGAAGAATGGATCAAAGTTGAAGCTCAATGTTGACAAACAAAAGTGTAACAAACTTTGAAGAAAGAGAATGGATCAAAGTTGAAGCTTCGGGGTTCGTTTAAGAAGCGAAACAATTATGTATTCAAAACTTGATTTTTGAGAATGTAATTCATTTTATATATATCAAATTGAGTAGAAACAATACATTGATAATTCAATATTACATTATAAATGTATTCATTGAAGATGCTAATGAAAATTCTATTGTCATATATAATTCAATTGTACATCTTTAATTATAGTATTATTTAGTCTTCAATGCATCTGTTCATTTTGCTCTCGAGGCGTCTCTCGAGTAATTTGCACATAAAATAATATACATAAGGTTATATTTGATAATAATGTATCACACAGGTTGAAAATACAATATACGCGTTATAAATCATTTATAGAAGCCGGTGTTTGGTGTATACAGTTAATATAATGGCGTATATTGGCAATATAACCAACAAATGAGATGTTACGGTATTGATGAGATACCCGTAACAAAAATCGAGACAGAAAAACATGGTTTTAACAAAAATCGCGGCGAAAAATCACGGAAAAATGGCAGTCAACGGCTTTTACATAGTGACTTGATAGAAAATCATAATTTCTCAGCAAATATTTATGAAACCCGCTTTCAAAAACTAGGAAGAGGCTAACAAAATAATTTGAAAAAAGTGAACAATATGTTTAATAACCCCAAAAAGAACAAATCTAACAAACCCGCCTTAAATTTCTCTGTATCACTAAATTGAATTAAATTCATAGAGAATCGATTGATTGTAGCCCTTACCCATATAAAGAATATATATATCGCTTTGATTTCAAAAAAATTATACTAAGAATGAAGTTTTAAGAACATAATTTTTTTTTTTGAAAAAAAAATCGAAAATGAAAAGGTGGGGGGAGGGAGAATGGTGAATTCACAAATATGAGGGGAGGGGTTGGTGGTGGTGGTTTGAAGAAAAAATGGGTTGAAAGAAAGAAGAAAAGAAGAAGAAGAAGAAGTGTTTGAGACTGATTTAGACTTTAAAGAGTGCCATTTAGGCAAAGAAAATTAAGTGGGTGCTAAAAATTAAATAACTGGTCAAATTAGTGCTAGTTTTCCAATTTTCTCCATTAAAATTAGTCAATTAGACAACAATTGGAACATAAGAGTCATTGATAGCTTTAGATATAAAAACTCTTATCGAACCATAATAATGATATGGCCAGGTCCGATTATAATATTTGGATTGGTCTCAGACAATAGGACCATCGGATGTTCACTCTCGACTCTTCCAAGTTCTGATGACAGTAAATAGTGTTAGCAAGCAAGTCACAGTTAGAGCCATACATTATAAAGTCGATTGGATAGCTAACGGAGTATTAGTTGATTAATTCATCGAGCAATATAATCTAGTCAAACAAGGCTATGATTCAAGTTGAGCCGATTTCTTCACCAAGTATCGGGGGCAGGGGGTGAGATCAAATGACATTACTTGAATGTTATCTTGGAGGAAACTGTGATGAAATGATAAAAAAAGTTGTATTACTAGAGAGTTGGGAGTATTTGTCGTCACACACGACTAGTCAATTTGCATCTCAAAATATGTTTAAATCAACAAATGAGTAAATATTTTAACAGGTGTGAGATGAATGAAGTTATGGTAGGACTTAGGAGAAATCTTTAATAAAAATCTTCGGTGCAGAAGTTTTATTTATCCACTCGTTCGCTTCAGTAAAATATAAATTTTTTGAAGTTGTGTGATATTATGGATAATATTGACCGATAATGTTATAATTGACTTGAGGAGACTTAAGCTAAATAATGTGTTGGTGCGGGTAATAAGTTAGTATATTTTACCCGAAGTCTGTATAAGTCTTAGTCTTGACAAATTTACCATATTTCCTCCAGACTAAAGGAACACTCTTTAAGACTGTTAGGTTCCTTAATGGGACAATCAAAATGGATTATTCTCAACCTAACTTTTCATTATATATAAAAAAGGCTAGAAATTTTCCATACAGACATGAGATTCTGAAAAATATTTCAAATAAATATAATAACTTCAGCTTTGAATAATGATACAGGAGTGATTTTTGGCACTAAACTTTTGAAAAATATTATTTAGTAGTAGGCTAACTTTATTAAAATTAGCACAAGTAAGCAAGGAAAAGCTATATATATTACGCTTTAGCATGGGTCATTTTAAAAATAATAAATACTTAATTGGATCAATTTTTAATAATAAATCTTAGCATTCAATTGATTAAAAAAAATACATCATATTCAGCCTTATCTGCTTTCACTTCCCCACACCCCGACCGACTCTCGGATCGAAATTCAATAGCATAATAATAATCTCAAAATCAGGTATGACAGTATGACTAAATGCATTTCAGCTACTCAAAATCATGTATATCTTGAACGTATTTCCAACTACTTTACTGCTAAGTGCTAGCAGATCAGGAAGTGAACTGAAATTTCAATAATATCAACATATTGTATGATTAAATTCATTTGAGCTACTTCATTAATCACTCGGATCAAAAAGTTCAATAAAATTATCATATTGCTTCGACGAGTTGGTTTGGTGGGGTAGGGGTGGGGTAAGGTTGAAGATGATGTGTTTTTTTATTGAATTAATTGAGATTGTTTATTAAATTGATACAATTAAATATTTATTATTTTAAAATGATCAATAAAAATTAATATATATAATTTTACATTTTGCCCACCAAGGACTTTTACACCTATTAAAACATAGTTTAGAGTGCAGAAAATATTTTTTTTCAAAGTTGGTGCAAAAAAAGTTGAAATATTGAAAGAAATGCAGAATGCTGTTGAAAAGTTGTGAAAAGTATAAATTAATACATTTAAAATATTTTATAGTTGAGGTACTTGTACTTAAATTAGCCCTAAAAAAATTTTGCACTTGGTAATCCTCCCTATCCCTCCATTGTTATAGATCTACACAAACTTGATTAATTAAATGAATTATTATTAAATTACTAACAACATAAGTGTTGACATGATTAGCAACAGATCAGAAAAGTTAACTTATCCCTTGGACCACACAAGTCACATGGTTGGAAGCTAAACCCCTCACTCGTGCATCATTTATTTAATCAACATGTACAAAGGGTACTTAGAACTTATAAATACTGTGGTATGTACTTATCCTTCTCAATTAGACAAAAAACAACTAATCTAACCCTTCAGTTCCTGAAAAAGGGAGCAAAATTTCTAACTTGTGTATGTCTCTCTGTTGGAGTAATGGGTGACTGTTATGAACATGCCACACTCCAATCTCGTGTCTTTGATCTACAATTAATGAACTTTGTTCAATTAGACACAAAGTTTGATGTTTAATCTTATGATTAATCTTTCTTAAAGTTTTAAGTTGTCGTCACTGTGAGAAAAAATTGTTTAAAATTCTTGTCATTTTGGAATTTCAATGCTAACATTTGATTAGTTTTTCTTTTTAAACTCCTATTTAATGTATATGTAATAAAAGTTTTTAATACCGATACATTCATTAAATTGTTATTTGATTCATTAATAGGGATATATATATATATATATATATATATATGTATATATGAAAAAATGTCATTCATTTTAGTTGATTCTTAATTGACCTGAAAATAGCTAGCTAGTATGACAATAAAAAAGCAGGAGCAGTAATTATGGTGAGGAAATAGAAATTACTCAATGTTGTGGCAGAATGGGTCCAGAGCTGAGCCCTTCGTCTTCATAGAGGCTACAGCGTCACAGATGACATGTATTTTCATGTAATGCTTAGAGTTTAATTTAAACCCATAATCTCGGGGTACCCCACGAGTTGATCACTATCTCGTATATTGAGAATATAATTAATTGCACACGAGGGAGGATTCACCCATTCAAGATTCTTCTTGCACGGTTTTTCGTTGTGCTAGCTTGGAATAACAAGCATCCAAGGCTTTTAATTGAGACAATATTTTAGGTATTCAAAAAGATAAGTACAGTATTTAATCGGGTGAGTACAATTCTAAAAAGAGTTTCATATCTAAAATTGATTATTTATGTATTGGTAAGGTATTGTATATAGCTCTTTAATTTATTGCACATTGGGTTCAGAATGGTCCTTATGAATTTTGAATTTGATATCAGAATCGTCACCACTACCTTTGTTAAATAAATGGATCGGATTGCTTGTGATGAGATGTAAGATAAAAGTCATGCATCGATCAATTGAGAATTACAAGCGATCTCATAAGCTCTTACGTATTACTGTTAGGGGTTAGGGTTTAGATGTTAGTGTGCGAGTTCGGTCCAACTATTGATCCTATTATATTAGATTTAATATAATTATGTTTAAGTTATTATCTATAAATATAGGGCACATTTGTTGTAATCAGATGAACTTTTATTATTAATAATATTAACTACACTTAAATTTCATCTTATTGATACTTCGAGGTAAGATCTTGAAATTTTATTTTTAAGCGTAATTGAATTGGTTCTACCATAATAAAGCCACCAGCCGTGAACATCCATATATTATTATTATTATTTTCACCCGATGTTCGGGAGATTGGTTTTGAGTTTTCGGACATTAGTTTTGAGTTTAATACATATATCTAAGATAGCATATTTTCACCCAGGAAATGTTTCAGACATTAGCTTTTGAAGTTTATTAAACATATCTACAGGATAGCATAGGTCAGAAGGCGTAGTTTACTGATTTTATATAATATACATATATATGAAGTATTGAAGCAAAGAAAGTTAAATGGCCGAGATCTAAAACTGGTCAAATATATTAGATATATTTCCTTTCGTAGTGTTGATGCTATGGGTGGTTATTAATGATGATAGAATTTTCTTCGATGATTTTCTGGCGATGTTTTTTTGGTCGAGATTTTGGTTTTAGCGATCCGAGTTTTAGGTGGTGGAGTAGCGTTATTATTAATCGTTGATTGTCGAACAGTCATTATTATCCAGTGGTCGAGTAGTTGTTTGGTTAGTGGGAATTATTATTAGTGGCCTGGGTTTGATTAGTGATTCAGCGTTTTCGTTTCTGACACTTGTTGTTGGGGATATTAGCCAAAGGAGGGTGATGATATCTGCTTCGGTTGTGAAGTTACACGTAGGGAGAGTGATGGTCGCATCCGGCCCGGTTCTTGGCCGCATGCGTGATCGATTATCTTTCAGGGTCCCAGTAGAACGATGATCAGGTGGACTGATTGAATGACATTGTTATAGCTAGTATGTTCAGTTTTTATGGTGAAATAGTCACAGATAGAGTTGGCCGCGAAGCAGAAACAGTTATATTTTTTCTTCTTATTATTATTATTATTGTTATTATTGTTGCCATTGATTTTTGAATGAAATTTCAACAATTTTTAATATCAATGAAAAATTGATTTTGTATTAAAAAATACATAGATCCGGTATTATATGTTTGGATGTATATGCAAACAATTATAAAAAAAAAACAATGTATACAAATTGAATGTATTAACCACCTAAAACTATGCCGTCCCACCACATGTCCACATCCCTCAGTTTCAAAACAAAGGGGCAAATGCATACTGTTTCTGTACCAATTGTTATAGTTTATTTTTGTACTCATAGATCCAACAAGGACAATATACACATAGAGGGAGCAGTGACAACTAAGCAATCAATTTGATTCCTTTTATGTTTTGTCATAACTCATACGCTCACAGTTAATACTTCGTATATAGTTGCCTCTTAGTTTAATTAATTTATTAGCATGTGTGCGTCTCCCAATGTGTTATATGCACGTATTGACGTATATATAAACATGAAAATTAGTTCATTTGATTTCACTATATACCATTATACCAAAACGAAAATACCAAAGTTCTCTACAAATTTTTTCATTTCTTGTTCAAACAAAACCATTTTGGACAATTACAAATATGGTACATTTAAAACCTCCAGCCAACCGTACTAGGAAAATTAGTTTGCCTTCTCCTTCTCATCCCCTTCTTGGTTGCGTCGAGCAAAACTTGCAAAAGCTAAAATCATCCAAAGGTGCATTATCAATTTCTGTGTGCCAGCAATTGAATGGCTTGAAAACATTGTACGAGTCTTTAAATGATGCCCTTCATTTGCCTCTAGGCCAACTTGAATTCTCGAAACAATGTAGAAGCAAATGGCAAGAACATGTTCTTGATTGTTCAATTGAGCTTTTGGACATGTGTGGTGAAATTAGAGAGTGTTTTTCCAAGTTTAAGGAAGGAGTTAAGGAATTAGAGTCATCGGTACGAAGAAGAAGATCCTCGGAGAAATCTGGCCATGATGATGATCATGAAGTTGAAGCATACATGAAATCCAAGAAAAAATTAAATAAAATGGTTAGTAAATGCCTCAAGGATTTGAAAAGGGGAGAGAAACATTATTGTTCTAGAGTATATAAAGATGTCAGTAGTGACCATTCTGGCCTTAATGGTTCTTTGATGGTCAATTTACTTAAAGGGGTTCAACAAATAAGTTTTACAATTTTGGGGTCTTGTTTATCTTTCATTTTTCATTCCAAAGTGGCATCTAAGTCAAAGCTAAGTGGTTGGTCTTTGGTGTCAAAGTTCTTGCAAGAAAGGAAGGTTGTATCATTTGAAGGCAACAATGAGGAAGTGGAAGTAAATCAACATTTGAGAATTGATTCTTCATTGGTGCAAATTATCCAAAAGAATTTCAATCCTCTTCATTTAGAGAATATGCTAAGAAATATGAAGACGTTGGAACTCGACATTGAAGAAATAGAGAAAGAGTTGGATGTTGTCTTTAGGCTATTATTAAAAACAAGAGTGTCTCTGCTTAACATCTTTAATGTCTAGTTAGCTTGTACAATTTATGGTGTTCATGGATACTCCCTGCAATCAATTTATGAATTAACAATTTTAATTGGCTTTCACAATATATATCAGAGATAAATTTTGATTTTCAATTCTTTCTTCTTTTAATTATATTATTAAAAATTAAAAAATTAATATTATAAAACCTATTTAAAAAGCAGATTCAATATTCTCATTTCGCAATTTTAAAATAATGAATAATTAATAGTCGAAATTTAATTTGAAAAATCAGCCAATAATTAAAATGAATTGGAGGAGCATTTTTTAAAAATAGCTTTGCAAATCATGCATTTTTAGGTCTTAATCAGAATTGATCTAATGAAGAAATCCATCAGTAATGTCTTCGTATCACCCGACTCATAATATGTATCAATTTTTTTGACGTATGATAAAACTAAATACAGACGTGGTCTAACAAAGTAGTACATAAAGGACATGAAGTGGCTGTAGTTTAGTGGTTAGAATTCCACGTTGTGGCCGTGGAGACCTGGGCTCGAATCCCAGCAGCCACACTTGGTTTTTGTATATTCTTAGTTCTCTATTCACCCATCTTAATAATTTATTTCGCATTTAACAATGCTGCATCACATTTGGTTTTTGTATATTCTTAGTTCTCTATTCACCCATCTTAATAATTTATTTTGCCATTTCCCAACAATGCTGTATTGCTTATTTACTCCGAGTAGATCAATTCTTAGAATTATTAGACAGCATCACATTGAAACTTAAGGTACCATACTCATGTCGTCAACTCATTTGAACCTAACTAATGTTTCAACGAGTTTGTTTATTTTCTGAATTGGAGACAGGGACAATTCTCATCTTACACATTTCATTGCAATATACCTTCATTTTGTCTTTCTTCTTGACAAGCCTCCATAAATTTCTTCTTGAAGTAGTGCTACACACCTGTCTTCTCGACATGTATGTCTCACCGGAATTCCTAGCATTATTGTATTGAGAAATCATTGAGTTTTTTTGAAATCCATCGCCAGTGGTTTAAGTATATAACCGCATATTCTTATCTACATTGTCTAGTTGGAAGTAAATGATGTGGTTTCCATCACATACAGTCCTTGCTCAACAAATCCAACACCTTCACCACTTGACATACTTGGGTTTGGGTGTATTCAATGTGCTTATTATGAGAATATATATATAATGAGCATGTAGTGCACCTCCACATTAGACTTAACAATGTCGGACCTTGTTACATCACTTCAAAATGCTAACTTCATTAATTATATAATAGCAGTTATATAATAAGGTACTGCTTGTGCGAAATTATTTTATTATTTTTATAATAAATTATAATGATTTTTAAAAAAAATCTAAAAGAAATAAGATAGAAAAAAAGTTATCGTAGGAGAAAAATAAAAGATAAGAAGAGCGTAAAACAACTTTGTATTTTGTCTTGAGTGATAATTACGGAGTAATACGTAGTAGATAATATTTATAGAGTAGTTTATGAAGAATTTATCTTGTTAAATTTGATTAGCGTGAAGGGATTCTTATGAAAATTAAAATAAAAAAAAAAATCTATCGGAAGGATAAAATAGAAATAAAATTCATTCCAGAACAGCATGCTTGAGTATTAAATCTGCATTATATATATAGTATAGATTGGTTTGATCCACTTGAATACAAGAAATCGTAATACTATTGGGGGCTATCTGTTGGCAATTCACTCAAAATCAGGCTGCTCCAACTATCGGCTGATCTTGAACGGTACGACTGTTCTAGTAAGTGGTAATAAGCTACACACAAATTGCTCCATAACCAGTGGTCAGTTGTTCAAACTTTCAACATAAAAGTTTGCGTTAGAGATAGTTGGAGGACCAAGGAAGATGGATACATCAATAGAAAGCATCAAATCTAAAGATGGTTTTGTAGTAGTGAAAACAAAAGGATATGAAAATCAAACCATCTATCAGCAAGCTTCTACACATAATAAACGCTTTTCGTTCAAGTTATTTTTAAATATGTTTTACTCAGATTCACATCAATTCAACTCTAAAAATTAAAATCATCCAAGCAACATTTTAAAATATTGAACGTTATTTTTCTTCCCATATGAGGAATTCTTACACAATAAAACGGATTTCAAGAAGAACTATTTCTAAAATATAAGTATAGATCGTATGCCAAAAAAGGTGGAACACGGGAGGTGCAGTTGACTTAGATTTTAGGTCTGCGAATTTAAGAAAACATGTCACATGCATCTAGTTAATCAAGTGAGTGTATGTGTACATCACCTCATCATGTCTTAGTTTGATTTGGCTCCAAATCTGTAGATCAAAAGAATATTAGTGTAAAAATAAAGTAAATAGACCTACAAACAATAAAAGAAATTAAATGAGCTAGTAGTCCCGAAACGAATGTCAACAAAACTATAGTTTGTTAGATTAAAAGGGGGCATAAAAGGTGAAAGAAAAGAAAGAAAATAGTCAATTAGGGTAATCATATAGAGCACTTACAATTAGTTGACTAGATCTAGAACCAATGGAACTTATAAACATGGAAATGTTGTTCGTTGAACAAGAAGGGGTATCATCATCATGACTCATGAGAAGGGTTTTTACAAAGTGAAGCCAACAGAGCTCAGTTGGCAGTATGCCCACCTCCACTATATATCAAAATCATAACCATTAAAGTAGTAGAAATGAATTAAATAAGCTGGAAGAGTGTTAGATTTTTCTTGAAATGGAGGTGGACAGAATGCCAATAAACTCTGTAAGAGACCCTTTGTTAAACCACCCATGATAAGAAAAACAAACCCTCCAGATGATGAATAGTCCAAGAAAAAACTAGATCCTTGTATCCATTTGGGAAGATTTGGTTGATATAAATGGGGGACAATAAGAATAGGGCAGTTGAGGGGTATTTATTATGTGAAATATAGGTCTGCAAAATAATGAATTACTTTATTACTATGTGAGAGAGATATATATAGGAGGAGTTAATGAAAAGATGGGTTGGAGGGGATGGAAGAGAATGGATGATTCTTGAGGGCATATTTCGGTAGGGGTGGGGTATCAGAAGAATCATCATTGTTATTGAGTTGAACACAAAACCATCTTTTCCCTCGTTTCTGATGAAAAGAATATATATATCCACCCTCTTCTCTTCTATGATATTAAATTTTTTCTTGCTTTGTTTCTGGCTTCAAAGCCTCGTTTATGATGCGGCGTTCAGGGTTAGGATCATATTTTACATTTTATACAATGACTTTTCTGTTATCACTATATTATTTGTTTATTTTTAAATCTTTGACATCACATTTATGTATCATATTTTTATCGGTATCTACTATTAAATCTAATTCAAAACAATTGACATTTGAAAGATAACTGGTTAAGATAGAGTGTTTGAAAGATTAAAAATGTAGGAAGCGATTGGGAGGAATGACGGCCCAGAAGCAGAAGAGCTTTGCAAACAAACAACAGCCGGTTTATTAAGTATGCGATTACAGCTCTTTGTAACAATATATAAATAACTGCTGGTGGAGGCTTAGTGATCAATGAGGGTAAATCATCCGATAAATGAAAGACTACACTAGCGAACCACTTTCAGCGGGAGGCAGCGGACGGCTTGGTATATCACCTAACAAAATGATCGAGAGAGAATGGGAGCCTACGGTTTGGTATGTTTTAGTGTGTGTTATTGATGCAATGTCTCTGTGGAGGAGGCATTTGGATGATGAATATATATAGAGAAGGGCATTTGTATCCATAGCGACATACACTTAATTGCGAATCCAGCGTTTCCCGACATTAAGGAGCACTAAACACACTGCAATGATTTGTAACATCATTTGATTGCACCCATTCAATCAAAATGTTTGGGCTTGAATTCAAATCGGATGCAAAACTTGGTAGGCTTGCCACGACCCTAACAGATTGCATTGCTTGTCAGAAGGTCATACATGCCTTTTGAATTCTAAATTTTAATTTCATTTAGGATTGCCTTTTGCAATCCACTGGTAGCGTAGAAGGTGTGTAATCGTTTACTAGTGTTACTACTCATAAAGTGACGATGCTCCACTTATCCTCACAACTGTGGATAAATCACCCATTCAAAACATCCTCTGTTAAAGTTTACATAACACTATTATTGTAAATGAGTTTTGGTTGGCATAACAACGTTGTCAGACAAAATATGAACTGTTAAATGAAATGTGTTAAAAATAAAAACAAGTTATCCAAAAAAATATAGACATTAAATGAAATATAAAAATAAAACAAGGGCATCTGGGCCAACAGTTAATCTATTTCTCTTTCTACTTTGTCTATTTTTTATATATAATAAGCAGAATAGAGCAATAGTAGTTTGAATTTGAGGGGATTGGATCTATGCTATTATTTGTACAATATTTTTTTGTTATATCCCACTAATATCATGATATATAAAAGGCCTCAAATGAAATATTGCCTTCCTAAAAAATCATGATACTCTATGTGTATTCAATGTGTTGTAATGGTTTGCTTAAATTTTATGTTGAATGATGTGAAAGATTTATGTGTTGAAATAAATCAACATTTTTATTAAATTCTAAAACATGTACTTAGTGGACTATTGGTGGATTGTAACAAGACGATATTGAGTATGTGGGTATATATTGTTGAATTTTATGTAATAAATTTTGTTTAAATAAAATTAATAAATCATTAAATAAAAATAGTATGTGTTGAATTGATATTGAATTCACATGTATAATAGAAATAAAATAATTCGAAAATATTTTAAAATGAAAAATACTCTGTATAATGAGATATTAAAGCACCCCACCATCATATTCCACTTTGTAACTTGTTACTTGTATCAGTTGTATGCTTGATATTAATTCCCTAGGAAATATTACTTGTATGAATTTGATGCATAGTCAAATCAAATGAATAGCTAGCAATGTAGAGTATCATCCAGCTGCCTATTCCTAAAATGTTACCAGTCACCTATCAAATATGCTTTGATTGATAGATAGTTCATAGTTGCCTACTCAAATAAGTAATCAGCACACTTACGCATTGACCCAGATCGGTAAAACTGTTTAAAACTTAACAAAAGATTAATCAACTTAACAATGGAATTTCTACTCGCCAACAAGATAAAATTAATCACTTTTTTTTGCAGATGATAGTTTCATCTTAACTTCAAAAGTATAAAAAACTTCTACATCACAATAGAAAAAATTTATAGTAATTCTGGACAAATAATCAATTTAAAAATCATATTCACTTTCAGTACTTTCCTCAAATATCTTTAAAATAAAATTCTCGGTTTAACTCTTTAACCATGATTTTTGACAAATAGCTTGGAATTTCTTTGGATATTAAAACTAATAGATACGCTTTCTTCTCAAATATTTTAGACAAAATAAAGAATAAAATTCTTCTTTGGGAAAACCAAGAATTTTAAATTTTCTGGGTGAATACTCTCGTTCATCGGTTCTCCAATCGATCCTTATTTACCAATGAGATTTACAAGTTCCCTCTTGCTACTCTCGATGAGATGCGGCAAAGGTCTTACCAAGCTTCATACGGGAAATTAAGTTCTGAAAACTCCTATCTATTGGATTAGCGAGATTTTCTACTGTCTTTAGCACACTCAAATTGGAGTTTGGGTTTCAAACATTTGAACCATTTAACCTCGTCCTCTCCTTACAAAGAATGGGTGCAGAGCTTAACTTCAACAACTTAATGTTCCGATGAGTACTACTTTTTCAAATCCAAATGCTTCCCAGAATACTCTCCCTTAACATTGAAAAAAAATCAAACAACTAAATGCTTTGAACTTGGCAAAGTCTCAAAGGCAGCTTGAACAAATCAAGAACACGTGACTTGGGGAAGTTGAAGATGGCTCTAACATTGACATTTGGAAATAATTTTGTAGCTTCTGAGTTTAAACCGAGCTGACCTTCACAAAATAAATTTCATCGCTATCCACTTATCAAACAAAGTTAAAAGACCTTCTCATCCTTGGAACACATTGGAGCATCAAATTCAAATAAAATCTTTCCAAAAATGTTATCGACAAGATTCTCAAATTAAATCAAAATAAAACCCACGGATGAATTAATCGCGCGGATGATTAATCGGCGAATCCAGCCTTCAAAATGAAAACTTCTCTTAAAATCGCCGCCTCCTTTTAATTCATACAACATCACGCAAATCACGATTCATCGAGCAAACTTGGAACAATTTATGAAAAATAAAATAAAAATAAAATCTTCATCCCGAAAACTCACCTTAGACTCGATAAAGACAACCTTAAACAAAATATGTATCATCTACCCCAAATGTGTTTTTTTGCTCCAACCCAATTGAAACTTTCTCGTAGCATCCTCCGACTATCCGATCATCAGAACGAATTTATTTTTCAACCATCCTATCTCTCAATAAAAACACATCATTAAAACTAGTATCGATCTCTTTTTAATAACGTCACGGATATCGGCTTTTCAAGCCTAAAAAATTAGCATAAATACCCGGCGAAACACCCACCCCTCAACTCAATAAAATCCAAACCTCAAATCGAACATTTGTTCAAGAATGTTGCAGAAGAGACTCCAAGATCTAGTACTGGGAATATCAAATGTGGACAAATTCTGTGGATGATCAACATGTATCACCGAGAAAAAAACCATGTCATGAAATCTTGTTTTCACAACAATTATCCAAATCCTCGCCCTCGTGTTAATTCCTTCCGGCCGCAATACTGGAAGCTTAACTGCATTACCTATGCGCCTATTTTATCGCCATCGATTATTTATTGCTGTGTCTGGACACTTTTATGGGAGAATCGGTATACCTGCAGAATGCAAAAACGTTAATCAAGCACTACAAGTGTTTATTTTTCTTAAGCCTCTAACCTGAATGTTGTAAACTCTGCTGAGTATTTCAATTAGTTCCTTTAATTCTATCGATTGTAATAATTGTCACAATAATATTTTTTCCGAATAAACATTTTGAATCTTTCTAATTAATATATGCATCATTTACAAAAAAAAAATGAAGATGATCAACATAACCAAGATGTTATCATATTCTTCTCCATCTTTATGGTATGGTATCATAAATTACCTTTCTCCAAGACAAAATGTGAATTAAACTCTACCTCTTGCTTGAGGATATGTCACACTCATTTATTACTTCAATGTCCCTACTTTCATATTCCTAATATGACCATTCATTCTGCATAACTCTGCTCTCTTCTCTTCCTATTTTCCTCTGCTTTATTGACTTTTTCCATATTATACAGTAGTAGAAAGCAGTCAACAGCTCCTCTAAAACTTCCACTTCAACAACTTCTACAATCACTTTTACAATATTACTGCTCGTATAAATTTTTGTGTGTTTGTTTGAATGTGTTGTGAACATTCATTGTTTTAACTCAAAGGGCAGGACTATTTAATTATCTTGACCTGCCTCCAACCAGAACCATTTAATTCCCCTACTAAATTCAAACATAGAATTCCCAGAGGAAAGTTTGAGAATCCCATACTCTTTCACTTACTAATAGAGTAATACTTCCTTCAAAGACTTTTACACACTAATTAAGAAATTTTAGACTGTTACACACTAATTAAGAAATTTTATACTTTTACATTTGAGTCCTTATATAAATTGTTGTGTTGGTGCTATCAATTCTCAATAAATTTTTTCTAAGAAGATGAAGTAGTAGTAGTGAGTTTGTGTATTGAGAATGATAGAAATGAATAAAGAATATATACTAAGAAAATTTGAATAAAAAAAATAAATATAAGTAATTTTCAATGTTACTCCGTATTATTTATTAGGAATATATTAGAAAAAATGGAATTATATATGCATTGAAATATAAAACGATAATTAATTAGAAACAAATTTTTCATGTTGAATAACGAGTTTAAAAAGTGTAGAGAGTACTGATCATCAAAAAGCAGTGATAAGACATGCGAATTCAAGTATAATAATAATCGTAATAAAGAATATAAATTTTGCATGCAATAACAATTGTTTAGTTTCATTTGTTATGAAATTGATAAGGGTTAAGAATCAACCCTTCACATTTAAATTGATATAAGTTGGCACATTTATAGTCAAAGCTATGATTGAATAATTGGGACACTCATAAAATGACCATCTGCTTCATCGAGCTAATAAATGCATACTGAACTTCTTTCTGCTGCTTCTCCGAGTCCCACTAAAAGCGCACCCAAACAGTAAAATAAATTCAGTGAAATGATTATTTTGCCCCTAAATAAAACTTGCTGAAACCTATACTTACAAATAGAGGGCTAAAATAATAATTTTATCCCTTCTTGTTATTGTTTGGAATGTAATTTTAGCAGCCATGTGCTTCTCCTTTGGCAAGCACCAATCCTTGGACTAAATCACCCACGGTACATACCCTATGCATTAGCACATTCATCCTCGATGAAAAGTTAGACTTGTAATTCTAAGAATTGATCAAACATAAGATTTTTGGGATAAATTTAGGACAATACTAGAATTGATCAAATAGGACAATATTAGAATTGATCAAATATAAGATTTTTGGGATAAATTTGAAAGTAAATAAGAAATGGAATAGATTTTCATCCATCTTAATGCAAGCAAGCTTACAACTAAACGAATTAAAGAGAAATCGAAAGATCGAAAGCTTGAGTGAGTAAATGAAAAATGTGTAATCAAAGTTGAAGATAAATAAATGAAGGGTGTGCAAGTATAATTAATAGATGGAGTGCGTGCAAAATGCCTTTTTAAGAGAAGTTTAAAATCTAGGCAGTTCTCGATACATGTAAAAAAATGATTGAAAGCTATTGGGCTTGCAGAGGTTATTGTTATACTGCCGTATTGCTTTTTACATGTAGCTACATTTATTCACACACTTCACACTTAGTCAAAACACTTTACTTGATGCCACATTGCTGCAATATGAATATCCCCTATAAAAGTGTTTTTGAATAAGATGGACATTACCAATGGATGAATATTCCAACAATACTTCTTCAATTTTTGGGCTTGTCATCTAACTATTTTCACGTCAATTAATCACTCAAAATGAATGTATATTTTACATATATATCTCTAATTAATAAATCAAATAATAATTTGAATGACATTGTATTAATATTAGAAGCTTTTATTACATAAAACATTAAATGTAAACTTAAAAGGAAAATCAATTAAAACATGAGGAGGAGGGGAGGGCACAAGTGTGTCTCGAAAACGGGAGGGCAGCCAAAGTGGTGTATGAGGAAGGCATAAGGTCAAATGTTTGACAAGAAGGAGTGTCGGATGGTGAGGAAAAAGTGATAGATATAAATTGGAATCACTAACAAAGAAAATACAATGGCATTAATCAGAATATAACCAAATTCATCCACTATGCTTGCTTCCAAAGTTTTCAATCGCTTTAGCTGATATTCTTAATCCTAGTAGAATCCTTCAACCGCTTAGAAAGATCGATTTACATTAGCTTTAAATTATATCCATAACGTATGTTTCAATTGGATGAAGAAATCAAATAATAAATACCAATTTTATTAAAAAATGGGAAAAAATATTACAAAAAATGTATAAAGATTTTTAAAAATAAAATATGAAAATAGTAAAAATTAAGCACCAAAATGATAGTTATCTTAAACTAGAAGATTTTCTTAAGGAAGTAGAATGTGAATAGCTTTGAACATGTTATCGCTTCAAGAAGTGAAGCAATTGAGTCAAATAGACAAAGTTGAATGTCCTTCAAATAAGTAATCATTTGAATATTTTCTATTAGCATAATCTAAGTACCAAGTAATCAAAGAATCTTGATTTTCATCATGCAAAAGAACACATCTTAAAAAAATTCCAATGATCATCAACATCTAAATCTATGAACTGTTAGAGATGTACAAGGAGACCTAATATGAAGAGGAGTTGGTTGATCAATTGTTCTTCTCCTCCACAAATTTATTTCCTTCCTAGGCTCCAATTCTTGAACATGGTCCTCTTCTTCTTCAGAATCTGAATTGTTAAATTTCAACTCATTCATATAATCATTTGCTTCAATTTGAGCAATTTTCCAATCAAATTCTGAAAGCTCCTCACCATGGAAACTTGGAAACCTCTTCATTTGATCCAAACAGGGCCCTTGGTCAGGCAGAGTACAACTAGACTTCCTCCCTGGTATTTGTTTTGTAACACAACTATTGTTTTTATGGGTATTTCTCATGTTTGATGGAATCTTCTCTGCTTCGGGAAGAAAAAAAGTTGGCTTCATCATTGATCCCTTGTTTCTTGAGGCCATTGCAGGGCACATTTCTTGATGCAAAAATAGATGGATATTTGTTGCCAATTTTTTCCTGTGCTTTATTTGGCCTATGCATGAAATCTTTGGTGAAATTGGTTCTCCAAAACTTGAGCTTTTTATCATCTGCCCACCATCTACGGCGGTTTTGGTGATCGGAAGAATTGATTCTGAGGACTTCTTAGCCGCCGCCCCCTCTCCATCTCCTCCTTTCTTGTTATTCCTTGGAAGGTTTTTAATTGCCTTTTGTAAGAGCTTAACTAGTTTATTTCTTGTCTTAGAAGTTGTAGTTGGCTTCTCCATTCTATAGTTTTTGAGTTCCAAGCCTCCAAGAGATATAATTATATGAACTTTTGTTTCAAATTAAATTGTATGATTTGTAGCAAGTAGTGAACAAACTTACATAAATCAAGATTCAAGAAAGTATATATATTGTAGATGGCTGAGTCATTGATGCATGAATAATGAAAAGGGGGAGGAGGGTGTCATAGTTACTCAAAGTCAAAATATGGTGTTCCCTATTAAATAAAAATAAAGCAGTATGCCAACAGTTTGTTGTCTTTATCTTAAACATATAGTATAATGGTGGGTAAACATTATTATCCAATTAACTATGTGACATAAAATGTGTGGATGGATATGCATTGAGCACATGAAGAGGTCTAAATTTCTCTGGCATAATTATCAAACTGGAATAAAAATCAACATATGCGTACGTATGATCTGTTGAACCACACTTTTTCTTGTCTTGTTTATGGTAGTTTATGATTTTATTGGATTATTGAGTACCAATTAACTCCTAATAGTTACACAGTTACACTTGCCTGAAAATTAAACACGTAAACATATTCATGGGTAGAAAGTTAAACAGGCACATTTTGTATATTTAGTTCTCACTTGAGTTACAAAAAGGCAATTAAATAGTATAGGGTCATTTCTGTGTTATAATCACGTTTATAATGTGACAATTAAATATTTGTTTAAATTTCCAATAAAAAAATATTTGAAAAGCTACAAAAATATGACTATCCAAAAAAGTAGCCTTTTTTTTTCCAAGTACCTTGTAAATTACTGTGAACATTTCAAATTGTCCTCATAACTTTCGGACCTTTCAAACTATCCCTTGAATTATTTTCAATATTTTAAATCGCCATTAACGATTTTTTACGAACATAAATCTAGACACGTTATGACGCTCCACACTTTTTCAAATAAAGAAAGTGTAAATGCATATGTTAATTAAGTGTATCGCAACTTGTGCTAGACATATTAATTTAGTTAAATTCAAAATACCCAATCTCGCTTCTCCCATTTGAGTTATTACCAAAAAACAAAAAACTTTGATAATATTTTGAAGGATAATTTTAAAATGCTAAAATAATTCAGATGATAATTGAAAAGGCCGAAAAAAGTAATGGAATATGGATTGGGCTAACATTGAACTAATTGGACTGTAACACTAATCCAAAACCCAAAGGATTGATCTCCTCATTCCCCTGTACTGTCGGCCCTGTCCCATAATTGTTGTCCAAATAACTCACATACTCAAAATGAAAAAACAAATTTCTCAAAAAATTGTCCAATTTCTAACTTTTGCGTACAAATATACATTGGATTTTGGTATGTGTTGATCAAGAAAAGAGAAGTCTGAAAAATGGTTCCAGTGATATTGGATTTGCAGGATTTTCTTGTACGAGGAAGAGTGTTGAAGCTGTATCGACAAGCTCTAAGGGTTGCTTGTAGAGCTCCTATTGATTCAAGAAGTCGGTCAAATTAATTTTTTTTGTCACCCCAATATCTTTCTTTTTGTTATATGCATTTTATATTTGTTGATTATGTCATTTATGGTTTCATGATTAATTTTCGTGTAGTACCTAAATATGTTATTAATTGTTAACCATATAATTAAAATGTTGGTTATTCGTATTAGGAAAAACGGGAAAAGTCATTGTATATAAGTTATCATGCTTGCATATCCATTGGAGTCTCCAACTATTATTCCAATAATTACATATTCGATTTCTCATCAAGCTTGTTTGGGTACACTTATGCTAAAACAAATTCAGAAAAAAAATTGTATTCAAGTTACTGCAATATGGGTAGACCAAGATTTAATCACCGTGCTTAAATCTCATCCTTAAATACCTAAACCGAACTCACCATTTTCTTACTAGTTAGTCTTTAATGCATTATACTTTTAATCCTTTGATTGCTTGTGAATGCCAGCATATATTTTATATTGTTTGCTAGGAACATGAGTAATGATTCGAAAACAGCCTCCTTGGCTGGCCAATAATTTCTATTCTTATTGTGCTTAACCTCTTCAAATGCATTGAGGCGTACCCAGCATGTTAATATTAATGTTATGTATGTGTTTGCTAGCAACATGAGGGAAGAATATTCTTAGAGAGCCTTTCCCCAACTAAACATGTATATTTAGATAGGTGGTTTTTTGCAAATGATCTGCTGCTGAATTAAGATTCTTTTGTGAATAATAATGGGACTATTATGAGTGTCTACAGGTGAATTGAGACGAATTATGAGACAAGAGATGGAGACCAACA
Organism: Lithospermum erythrorhizon; assembly: GCA_019722365.1. NCBI lineage: Eukaryota > Viridiplantae > Streptophyta > Magnoliopsida > Boraginales > Boraginaceae > Lithospermum > Lithospermum erythrorhizon. The sequence goes on along the minus strand of JADFUC010001682.1, from coordinate 112,310 downwards.
AGAATTGCAACGATAAGCAGAGAATTAGATTCTTGCTTAGTGAAGGATTGGAAAGATTGAAACGCCTGGATGAGACGCTTGATATGCAAGGTCATTAATAATACTTCTATACTGCCCCTCATGCATCTCAATGTACACTATTTGCGTTCTAAAAGTGTGAAATCGTCGCACTATTTGCATTCTAAAGGCGACAACGCTGTTTTTAACGATTAAGTTGAGGAACAAGGTGTTTAATTACTGAGGAATGTATCGATACTTCTAGTAAACATTGCTAGAAATTCATATGTATGATATTCAATCAGAGTTAAATGTTTCTTTAATTTGATTCGAGTCTAACGTGAATAAACAAATAAATACTCGTAAATAAGATCAACATAACTCCTTACTATTATATCAAAAGGCGTAATTTTATCAGTTTAACAAATGAAATGAGCTAACATAGAGTTGAATGATGCAGTTGTATTCATATAGCAGACTCGCATAATGAGAAATTGACATAGAAGATGTATTTCATGGCAGTCCATCAAGACACAACTTCATCAACATAGAAATTGGCATAAAAGATGTATCTTAACTCGAGCGTCTAAGTCCTGTCTTGTGGCATACTTCTATGTGTGCTACCTGATTGCCTGAAAATCCAGTTACAACTTTAATTGAACAATCAAAATAATTAGCATACAATCCAAATTCCTTAAATAAATTATTTGTTCATAGTACCAAAAAAAGCCACACAAAAAATATGGTTTTCGCTCCCTCCTAAATAAAATTTCTAAAGCTAACATAAACTAATAATTTTCTAAGAAACATTACTTGAATGTCATTCAACGGTGTACCTTTTCTTTACTAAATTCTCGAAGTTGAGTGAGAACCGCTGCAAAATCTTCAGGTGGCAGCTGGGAAAAGTTCATATTCTCCCCTGTATGTGGATGCTGGAACCTGCAAGCAATTATGAATGAAACTATATGCACCAAAGGCAATATATAGATTGTGCAATTAGGGGTTGGCGACTGGCTACCCAAGAGTCAGGGCGTGGAGGCAAGGCCTTTCTAATTTTGAAAGCATCTCCATAAGTTTGCCGCGAACGGTAGGCATGGTCTTAGGCTGAAGAAGTGCAAGGGCCATGCCCTTAGTTCCTCCATAAACCTCGTCCCCTAACAGGGGAATGCCCAAGTACTTGGCATGTGCTCGTATCTATATCAGAAAACAATATATATCATGTCAACAGAAATTCCTACATACCAAAGGTAGAAGCTCACAACAAGAACTTTTTATTAAATCATCTCCAAGTTGAAAGAGAGCAGATTACATGTATATCTGGAGCTCTTTGGAACAGTACCGTCGCTCGTGATATGAGAAAAAAATGTACCTGATGTGTTCTACCTGTTTCAAGTTTCCACTCAACCAATGCTGAACCACCCCCAGCAAGCATTTCAATAAGTCGGTACCTGAGAACATGTAACATGATCTAGTTATGCCCAAGGAATAGTCTCCTTCAGATGAGAAAGATCAAGGGCAGAATTTAAATAACAAACTCACATATAAATCAAATTAGGTGAGGAAACATTGAGAAAGAATAGTTATCTCCTAGGAGAAAATGACTCGGCTAGGAAGTGACGCAAAGATATTACAAACTAATCATCCATGATGCTATAACATCACTTTCTTCAAATACCCATACAGGTCCGATAGTGAGCTTAACTGAACAAACAACCAAACAATAGGAGGTAACAAATTTCACTAAGCCAACTAACTGCATAGTTTTTTCATAATTCAGTGACAGATGTAATCATAAATATATTACCAGAAAGGGCATATGTCTCACATTCTTGTGAGATAAGGTCGAATGGTCTGCAAAAAAAAGACATAAATCTCGGTCCTATAGACATAAACATATATAACATCAGCAACACATTCTGACTCCAGAAACTACCATCTACTTGTGAAGTACTCATTAAACTTAATTGAACAAAAACAAAAGATCCCAACTATACATAATTGCAACCTAAAATTTATATTGATGTGTAGGCGTGTAGCACATAGTTCTGAGTGCCTCTAATCACCTACTGGCAGCATGACGGGTCCTCCCCGATTTACTAGATCCGGAGACTGCAACCATACGAAGCCGATTATTTGAGTCACGTCCTATTGGAACATCAATGCGTCCAGAAGCCGGCGAAGGGACGCCACATGTAAGGCTGATGTAGATCCTCTTTATGGTATGGCTCTTGAACTGCTCCGCTAGATGAGCATGGGAATGTTCGTCCTGCCAATGCAGGTAAACTTCTTTCACAAAACAATACACTGGCACAGAGGACGTGATATCTAACTTCAATTTACCAATTCTTCAGGAACTACTAGGAGAAAGATCACCTTTGCAACAACAAGCAATCCACTTGTGCCTTTATCTAGCCTATGAACAATTCCTGGGCGAATAGATGCATCGGATTCTCCTGAACAGACACCTCCATTGAGCTCCTCATCAGAAGCATCATCATCCTCAGAGTGTATGTCTTGACTGGTATATGAGACCGTCGGAAGACTGCAATGATGAAGAATGCCATTTACAAGAGTTCCAGTAGCATTACCTGGTGCAGGATGGACAACCTGCATCAAGAAATCTGGAAGCTGAAATTCCAATTCCCATAGAATTGTGAAAGAAATGGCAATAAAAAAAGAAAATCATACTCGATAAGCATGGCAAGGCAACTTATTATGAACTATCATTGACTCGTGTAGGAACAAAATATCTCCAAATGCTCAAAGTTAGGATACTACTGAGTACCGAGTGACATGATATTCAACATTGATATGGAAAACCAACATCTAGTAGGATAAAATCAACCAGATTCTTATTCATCAATACAAGATAAACTAAATCAATCAATACGTAATGAACAACAAATTGCAAGAATTATGTATTAAAATGTACTAGTAACATTGGTTATGCACTTACCAAGTGAGCAGGCTTATTGATAACAAGAAGATGAGCATCTTCATATACAATATCCAATGGCATCTCTTCTGGCTCAGCCTTCAGTTGCTGCATTTCCGCGATTGTGCAATTCACTTTATCGCCACTTCTCACCATATATGATGACTATATACCCATAAAATAAAATTCCATTAAAAATCAAAGCTTTATCCATTTTCTTGCATTTTCAAGTCAACACTAGTAAATAAATACCCCCCGCCCCCCAATCCATCCCCAAAAATAGTCTAGTTTGACTTTCAATGATCAAAGTAACAAACATTTCCGTCTTTACTGACATATCATTATCATGTTAATAGTAAATTATGCGAAAATACTATCTTTTCATATATTTTTAACCAAAATACTATACAACATAAACAAAAAAATCAAGTTGAATATTTAAACATCAACATGTCGGAATGTTTTTGAAGAGTTTTCTGCCTGAGCGGGCCATAGGGCACCCTTACCCAAGCGGATAACAGAGAGACTGTTTCCGATTGACCCAAGAGTGAACTACAAATATTATCTACTACTTCACCATATATAATAATAAGCATAGTTAGTATAATGAGTCATTTTGATTTCTTCCAAAATATTTAAAAATCTCTAACTATATGGAAACCAGTTCAATATTTAAAAATGCATTAAAAATCAAACCTTACACAATTTTCTTGCATTTTCAATCCAAACCCATGCAAATAAACAAATTAACATAACTAAAATTTTGCAAACCTTATCAATTTGGCGGCCATTAACTGAAACAAGCCCAGACTTAATACTAGATTGAACTCTAGCTCTACTAATTCCACTTATTTTAGAGCAAATCCAAGCATCAACCCTCAACTTTTTTGCATTCAACTCAACAGCATCTTCAAGTGTGACACCTGAGAAGTTGCCATGATTGCTAGAAATGGGTTTTGGTGAGGTTTCAGGACATGGGTTTGTGGAAAAACTGGTTTTGAAACAAGAAAATAGTCTGGGAATTGAATTTGATTCAAGAAAATGTGGAGTTTTGGGAGGGAGAATTGACGAGTTTAGGGAAGAGAACATTGTGTTGTCTTCTGTGTCTAAATGTGCACTTCACTGTTGTCTTTTTTTTTTTAAGAGAGTGGATGAATAACTCGATCACTCGTATCGTTGGCCTCTCGATCGAGCGGGATGTTAATCGAAAATGTGTTTGGTGGTAAACTTGTGGGTGAGTGCTAATATGACGAACTCTGATGGTAGATACTTATGGAGAGAGCCAATAGAATAAACTCAGAACAGATTTCCAAAATATCCGACTCAACAATCTAAGCATAAGATATCATTTGTATTCGAGCATTCACCAAGTAGACCCGAACCCAATTTGACCTAATATCTTAAATTTAAATAAAAACAACAATATCATTAATTTTGTGAATGTAATGACTAATGAGTAATCCGAACTCGCTCTGCATCTTCGACTCTTCCCGATTGCTTAATCGTTTCTATCTTCGTCACGCTTAAAACAAATTCGACAATTATCCCACTCGATAATACGCCATTCGACCGATAACAAGGTACACTCTCAAACTCGACTCATTAACAATCTTATGGGATGATCCAAATGGTGTTTTAGAGTAAAATCATTATTTTACCTCTAATGCCCATGTGTTAAGTTTTTAGTTAAGGGGAAAATAGTTATTTAATCTTTTTGTATTGTTTCAGAGTGGATATATATAGTTGAGCCCGTGTGATATTGGACAAGAATTATTGAAAAATATTTGACCAATAGGTAGATGACTAGATACGGCATTATCCCATGTTTGATATTTGACGTTAAGTCCCTAATCTGTCCACCTGTGACAGTACAAACTTTCGACAAGTGTTTAATCTACTCAAATGTGAAAGGACATGCATAAAAACTGAAAAGAGACATCAAAATCTTCCTAGGTAGGCAGTATCTCACTACCTCGTATGATGTGATGGACCATTGAAGGGAGCAACCTTAATGCCAATAGAGATGATCACTTGCTTCACACTGATCACCAAACGACATAGTTTGAGCATCTCCAGGCATCTCCCTTTCTCATATTCACATACTTCTAACATATTTAAAAACGTTTGTTTTTACTTTTTACTTCGTTTTGATGGAATATTGAGTAATTTGAATATCTCTCGATAAACAAAAATGAATACTCATCTTTTAATCATGTGTCAGTACATTTTTTTTTGTAAATTGTAATACTGCTACATACTCTCATACATAAGTTCTTGTTATTCATAGTACATATCGATAATTAACACATACATCTGGTATATAAATTAAAGGGTAGCTTATTACAATATCTTAAAGTACACAAATTACATTTTCAAAATATATAATAATATATACTACGTACTCCGTAATATATAATACACTATATTTCATCTAAACATCACCAAAAACTCGTCTTACTACATTAAAAATTGAAGGTCGCCCGTAAAAAGAGCCAAAGATTCACCCAAAAGAATCCTATAATGAGCCCGACTTATGGTACTAAGGAATTGTTTAGTACCCATGTTACTAAAGGATAAATTAGTAATTTTATCCACCCATCACACAAAACACATTTACGACACTACCCCATTTCGAATCTAATTAATGCTTTTTTGGGACGTATAAGAATTCATAAGAAACTATACTAAAACTTTAAATCTTCAATCTCAAACCATCCATTATATAGCCTCGTTTTCTTCAATCTAAACAAAAAAAATTCAATTTTGAATTAAATTTAACAAAATAAAATATAGGTATTCAATAAAAATTGAATCTTTTTCCAATAACCTATACTACATATTGAAAACTGAATAAAATTGTGTATAATCTGAAAATGAGGAAATTAAAATGATCATAAAATAATTGCTCCATCCCAAAAAGATTGTCCAATTTGATTTTAAACAGCCAAAATTAATAATTTTTGAAGGCTTAATTCAATTATATAATTTTAATTTGAATGAAAATTATATTGTCTATAAGTACCTAATCAGATTCGTAAGAATAATCAAGCTAACATACTTGAAAAATTTAATATGATATGATTTATATAATAGAACATACAAAACAAAGTCGTAAATAAAAATAAATAAAAGCATTAACACACATTTGAAATCATATCCATCTATAACTGTATCCTCTCAACAGACATACAAGTAAAAAATCATAATGACACATTATCAGTAAGATAATGAAAACAGATTCGTATAGTGAATCAAGTTAACACACTTGAAACGTAATATAATATATAATGTGAACATACAAAATAAAATGAAAAGAAAAACGATAAAACATAATACACATTTGAAAATCATATCCGATCTATAAACCATAATTTTAATATAATGACATACAAGTAAAAGTCATATCGTATCAATATTTAAAGATAAAAGAACTGTTATTGCATCAATAATCAAGTAAGATATCGACAAAACGTATTCGTAAGAGAATCCGGGTTAACACACTCAAAAAAAAGTTAATACGACATATAATGTAACATACAAAAAACAAGTCATAAATGTAAAATTTTACAACTCTACAAAGGCCACAAAATTCAAACAAAAATACAAAATCAATAATTCAATATAATGAAAAAAATATTCAGATAATACAATAAAGTTTTTAAAAGAAAACTTCATCCCAAATAGATTGTCTAGTTCAATATCTAATAATCAACATCAAAATTCATAGTCTCAATTGACACAAAACAACTTTATTCAAACTAAAACCGTATATTTTGTTATCTAATCCATTCAATCTATTTCTATTTATATATATTCAAAAATTAAAAACAATTGAAACTAGATAGCAATAAATTAAAATTATACAAAAACAACAAAAAAGTAAGTAATTTAATAATCGAAATTAACAAATAACCTTCGACCAGAGTAAGAAATATATAAATCATATTAAGAACACAAGCAAACCGAATTTCAGATTTAATAATTATGTGAATAAATAAAAATAAAATAATAAGAGAAATAATACCTTCAACAGCTTGAAGCCATAAAACCATTTCGTTGGATCTAATTTATGGAATTTTCAATCAATGGATTGGTTGATTTTTAGAATACATTAGGGGTAATTAAGGGTAAATATGAAATAATGTTAAACTTAAAACATTCAAATTGCTACCAAAAAGAGAGTAGCAATGGCAATTAATTTCTGAAAATGTGTCTAGATGTTTGAACCATTACACAAATACCTTTGAGAATTTGAACCATTAGATCCATTTTATTTAATCACTGATGAAATCAAAGGCTGAGATCAATTTAGTATCATCATATTAAATAAATCTCAGCACAGAATACTAATCTCCTTATATATTAGCACCATAAACCAAACATGTCCATAACAGTACGCAACTCAAATGCAAATTCACTTAGTTATTACACTAATAAAAAATGAAAATCAAGACATTTAACTAACCTACTGCTTCATTGACAACAAAAACTAGAAAATATAAACTAACTCTAAATAATGTTCACTTCACCAGTAGGATAAGTAGAGATGCATATGAGCTCTAATCAGGCTCGAGCCAGGTAAATTTTAATTCCATTTGATGACTATGACATAATCTAGCCGAATTATTAGCAGTTTACTTAACGATGTACATGAGCCGAGTCAAGCTCGAGCTAAAAAAAATTTAGTTCCGACTTCACCAATCAACGGCTCACTTAATATTACCGAGCTCTGCTGAAACCTCAGCTCTACAAACAGGACAAATAGAATGCTTGGACAACCAAGTATCAGCACATTGTAGATGGAAGCCATGGTTGCAACCGGGGACCAATCTAGCAGGTTGATCAATCTCGATATCATCCAAACACACAGCACAATGTCTCCCCATCACCAAATCCCCACCGTTGACTTTGGGAAGCTTCTCAAGATATGAAGCTGTTAACCCCTTTTGAGGGGTGGACTTTACCGGCAACCCTTCCTCTAGGCCTTGACTTGCAGCGTACCATAACAAACATATGTAAACTGAGAACACTATTACCATTGCTGCGCATGGTAGAAGAAGTGCAATAAAAACTGATACCAACATTTTTTTTCTTTAAAATTTATATGTAGTAAATGTGTTTGGAAGTTTCTTAATTGATATAAGGTTGTTGCATTGGTTGATGATGGTGGTCTTGGTGAAATGTCACGAGAAATGAGATGTTAATATATTAGGGGGTGGAAAAGCCATAAAGGACATGTTTGGTTGAGTCTAATTTATATTTCCTTCTGACTTCAAGTATCGTCTAGTTTGCTATGATCAAAACTAATAAATTTTGAGGTATTTGTTGACATTCACAATTTAAATTTGTATCAAAGTTATCATGTTAATTATTAAGTGTGTTAAAAATAATATATTATATTTTGATATATATTTTACAAAAAGGTAGACAATATATTATTTGTGTTCAATATTTAAGAAGTTAATTCTTTAAAATTCACATTGATTTATATTTTAGGGATGTATTTGTTTATATATGTTATTAATGTAAGTGCCAAAAAAGATGATGATAAGCTGAGAAGAGCATAAAGCTAAGTGCGTTTGGTGATACTGATGATGATTAGTTAGTTGGACTATATTTATTTATATACTGAGAAAGCAATGGGATTGCTGTTGCATGTATTTGGAAGTTGACATGTTGCTTCAGTGCCAAGCTAGATACTTTAAAAAAATCTTCTCGTTTGAGGTTTCTACACTATGAATACTAGTTTCATTAGCAATATGCTCTTTATATTGGAACATTCATTTTGGAGTTCTGTTACAATTATAATTTTCAAGAAAATTAAGTAATGATTCAACTGGTGGCTCATTAATGAACATAATTGTTTTAACTTTTGAGTTTGTAAACGAGTCGAACATTAAGAGGTTGACGAGAGGTTTGAACTCGATTAAAAGAGTATCTAATCGAATCTTGAGCCGAACTATCGAATTTCGGCTAAGAATTAGGGCACTCTTTCAAGTCTAGTCGTCTCCTTCTTTATGTGGATTCAGCTGTATGTGAGAGCATCTTTTGGCTGCTTAGGATCTTGGTTAAAGATGATTGCTTATGTAAATTACTTGTTTAACAAATTTAATTTCTTTTTTCTTAGTTCTCCAAATCTCCAATGCCCAATGGCCTACTAGGTTGAGAACCTCATATTGTGATGGAAAATGCTCTTTTGCTGTTGTATCTCATCTACTACTTCAACCATTATTTTAGTAATTCATATACTTCAAATAGCACTGAACACATATGAGAAATTTACTAAAACTTTCCGCCTCTTGTGCTCATCTTGTATTTACATTTAACTAGAGATCAACATGTGTGTTAAGGTGTGTGCGAATGTAAGATGAGATAGGTATAAGCTGAAATTGTGAAAACTGATTCGATTCTTTAATTCTAGCTACAAAACTGAATTCCCAACCTAAACACAATTGAAGATTCAAAGACTTTGATTTCTATGGATAACAAAAGAAAACCAAGATGGTTAGATGTCAGTATATGAACCAGATATCAAAGAAGAAATTGATATAGATAGTTCTATTTCGTTAAATATTGATTTTATTTTCTAGTATCTGGAACTCGGAATATATGAAATATTGAACTATGATTCATACTTAACATTCGATGGTTCTATCTTACTCACGAAAGCCTCAACTATTTTTTATTTAATCATCGTAACTATCTATATATAGTAGGAATCCGAAGTTTTAATCAATTCTTGGATCTTTAACAAGAGAAAATCCAAGATTTAAAACCTTCAATCTTGCATGTTAATGAATATAAAAGAAAATGCATTGAGAAATAAAGAAGCAAAACAATTAATAATACACAATAGGTCTTTGTTTCAAAAAGAAGTCACAAAACTCCCACATCGCTCAATGACATTATCTAACTCTAATTTATAATCAAAATTTTGAGGTTGTGCCGGGCTTGGTCACGTAAGCTTGGAATTCAAGTGGAGGCATCAGGCATGAAAGTGTCGGAACATTGGTTTGTCTCTTCCACATTGCAGTGGGTGGTTAACGAGCCGGTGCCCCTTGTGTCCAATATTTTTTTTAGATTTCAAAGCTGCATTATTTTGTATGAACATATTTATAAGAAAAATGGCATTTGTTTTTTATGTATTTTTTTTTTAGATTTCAAAGCTGCATTATGTTGTATGAACATATTTATAAGAAAGGTATTTGATACGGGTTTTGCTCCCGTACTAACGCCAATATGGTGATAGCTCCTATTTTGTTAATTGGAAAAAAAGTTAGTCATATATGAATGTCGATTTTTTGGTACGAGTATATTTCATAGTTTTATTAAAAAATTACATTAACATATTCATAGTATAATATGTAGTGTTGTACACGGGCAAAGTTTGACTCGGTTTAAATTGAGTCAAGCCTGATCATCTTGAGATTGACTCGGCTTGATGAAAACTTGCCAATTCGAGCATCGAACCGAACGTTTTAAGGCTCTTTAAGTGACAAACTGAGCTAAAATTCTTCATCTCGGCTCGCTTACAGCTCTAATATTATACACAAAATAGATATTTTATGCATATCTTTCAAAAGGTTACAAGAAACATGAGATATGAGATTTTTAAAACACAATACCAACATACGAGTATAATACAGTATATGTTTATAAGCAATTTTGCTCTATCGATGATTGAAATCTCATAAAAAAGACTCGAAAAATTTGTCATTTTGGATAGAAGTTTTAAATAGTGAGCACAATTTTTTCCATGTTATCCAATTAAAAACCTCATTGGTAAAATAAATATGATAATGTTAATGCCTCAAAATTACATCTTCGCAACTCAAATGAGTATGCAAAATATATTGTCTACACTTCTAGGGAGTGTATAGAGAAACAAAAAGAACCTCATAAGTCCAAATGATACAGATCACAATTTTGCCTTTTGATATTGATAAAATTGAAAAGAACCAAGGGACAGCTCAGCAATATTTTGTCTAACAAAATTTTCTAATGCTAACTCTATAACAATGCAGTATAATGTTGAATAAATTACCATAACTAAGACTGATATTTTAACTTGTGGCACAATATTGAATATATGGATGTGTCTGATTCAAATGCCGTTCCCAAAGGGGTCTATACTTACTTATCGCCATCTTAAGCCACGGCTTCATGTTCCCGTTGAAATGAATCACAGCTGCACTCTCTATAAGGCGGTTGTCGAGGTTAACATCATAACCCAAACCCAGGACATGCCATCTCCGATCAAGTGGCACGGTCAATCCATAGAAAGCTAAAAGGCCAGGAGGAAGAGTGCCCGGCTTCCAAAGCGTCCTATCACCATTTTGTTTTTGCCAGTAATGGTATCGTGCAGTCACATTGTTGTTTCTCCAAGCAATCAGATCGAACACATTCATACCAAATGCCCATCCACATGCCTGAGGGTCAAATTTAGAGCTGATTTGTGGATTTGAGAAGTTTAGATACTTGTAGTAACGGTGAAAGGCTTCCAGACATGTTTCTACAGCTCCATTCACATTTCCATGTAAATCTAGTGAGAACAAAGGGGTGAGATCCTTCTGCACAACAACATCATCATCGAGAAAAACCACCTTTTCCAGCTGAGGATAGATCTCTGGAATGTAAAAGCGGAGGTGATTTAGCAAAGATAAGTATTTCGGATTCCTGAACTTTGGCTCCATATTTGGATCCTCAGACCCTTCAAAGTAGTACTTCCAATACTCTGAGTCTAGCAATTGTTTCACAACAGGAGAATATGATGCATTCAACCATTTGAAGTCCTCAACATTCTGCACATCTATAGTCGACCCTTTGAAGTCGTGACTCAGGAACCAAGCCTGCATCGGCCCATAGTTCACACTATTTGTTACTATATGGAAAACAAGCTGTTTTGGGTGATCAGCACTAGAAACAGTTGAGTTCACCACAACCGATACTGCTAGCAGGTTATCCGAAAATATACAGAAATGGTAGAGGTTGTTGTCAATGAGCCGTGGAGAGTTCTTCGTCTCAGCTGCAAGCTCTTGTAACTGTGTTTTCTGTAGCCAATCATCCATAAGCTTCATGTCTAAGCAGTGCAGGTTTTTTGGCAGGGATTCAGCAGCAACTTGTCCAAATAGAGTACTCTGCGTATTAGCTGTGATTGTACGTTCTTCGAGAGCTTGAATATGGGACTTCATAGTCATTATTGTGGTAGCGATATCGTAATGTGCATCTTGTGCTTTAAAGATAAGAGATGATAGGCTTTCAATAACTGGGTCTGCTTCATCTACAGAGAGAGGTTCCTCTCTCATTGCCGCCTTCGAAAGCAAATACTGGCAGCTTATAATTTCTGAACTAAGCTTCCAAGCAAGATGAAGATTGTTATGTTCCTTGGCAATAACTACATATGCTTTGGCAATTGTCATTTGCTCAAACATGAAATCAAGGACTAAACCACATGGACATCTATAACAAACAATCCAATTACTCAAGTGCAGTAGACTTGACTCAAAAAGATAAACCATTAAAATAGAGAGAAAAGTTGAAAAAATTTGGGGTAAAGACCACTGAGACATAGTTGACAACTTAACAGCACCATAAATTCACATCTATACAATCTCTCGACTGCAATAGTTTAATTTAATTTAATTTAAACGGTAGACTATAACATGTTAATTTAATTTAAACATATGCATAGAGCTTCTAGATAATAGTTAAATGATCCAGTTGGAATATGGATATGTTAGTACTAAAAGAAAGTTGAAATAATAGGAACAAATAAATAATGTTGATTACTTTCTTTTTGAGCATATAACACTACCATTAGTAACTATATCAAAATATGAAGATAGATCCCAGATTGAATATTCCCTACTATGCTTACTGCCCCTCGCCTTCAAGATTAGACTAAGCCGTGAATCTGAACCTGACTAACAGCACAAGCTATTTAGTGTAAGAACATGGCTCTTTTACCTAACAGTAAAACAAAACGAACTCTGTTCTATCGGCTTCAAGTTAAGTGGCAAAATTATTAGGAATAACAGTGAAGATGTAGACTCATTGCCGGTCTTGTATCCCATTCACCACAACTACGAAAATGGTTGGGCAAGTCACTAATGTGAACATGTTGTGCTTCCTAGAGTCCTAGACCGGGCATGTTAGAGTTCAATGATCTGAAGTAGATCATTAGTTACGAAGAGGCCTATGGTCATCGGCTACTATCAATCAGGATTTGTTTCCATCTATTTAGATACTAATTAACCTTCGCAAGTGAGGGTGAACAGTGTGAACTATATGATTGCGGATATCTACAGATCATTGAAATACAGAAGGACAAAAGTAACAATACAAAATGCACTAAAAATATGTTACCATAGCATTCTGCTGTTCCATGTGATCTTCATGGTAATGCTGAAGCACGAACAAAGCTAAACCTCCAATCAAGAAAAGAACAAGCACCCAGATAAAATATGAAAACCTCCTTCGAACAGGGCGCCGATAATCAGACGCCCTACGCCGCATCTTTCACCCCCAAAAATTCCACTTTTTTTACAACCAAATCAAAGTTTCAAACTGGCCCATCAACAAACTAGATCAAACAATTATGATATAAAACCTTACAAAGTTCCCATCTTTTACTAGAATCTTTAATTATTCACCACCAAATCAGATTTTCAAAATTGTCAATCAACAAACTAGATCAAACAACTATGTTATGAAATCTTACAAAGTTCCAATCTTTCACTAGAATCTTCCACTATTCACCACCAAATCAGCTTTCAAAATGGCCCATCAACAAACTAGATCAAGAAACCTTAAGGTACCTTACAAAGTTTCAATTTTTAGCTATTCACCACTAAATCAAATTTTCAAAATTGCCCATCAACAAACTAAATCAAACTACTATGATATGAAAACATACTAAATTCCAATCTTTCAAATGAATCTTTCACTATTCACCACTAAACCAGATTTGAAAAATGGCCCATCAACAAACTAGATCAAGAAACCTTGAGATACCTAACAAAATCACAAGCTTTCACCAGAATCTTCCACTATTCACCACAAAATCAGATTTTCAAAATTGCCCATCAACAAACTAAATCAAACAACTATGATATAAGACCTTGAAAAGTCTCAATCTTTCACTCAAATCTTTAACTATTCACCACCAAATCAGATTTTCAGAATTTCCCAACAAACTAGATCAAACAACTATGATATAAAACCTTACAAATTTCCAATCTGATACCAAAATATTCCACTATTCACCACCAAATCAGATATTCAAAATTTCCAATCAACAACAAACAAGATCAAACATCTATGAGATATAAAACCTTATAAAGTTTCAATCTTCCACTATTCACCAATCACCACCAAATCAAATTTTCAAAATTGCCCATCAACAAACTAGATCAAGAAACCATGAAATGATACCTTATAAGTCACAAAGTTCCAATCATTCACCTCAAATAAATAATTATTCAAAACCCATATCTCAATAGATGTAAATAATTCATCCAAAATAACATCTCAGGATATAATCAACTTGGTAATTAACTAAAAATACCCTCAAGATCAAATTTTTTTCATCTATATGTTATGGTACAATAGAGTCGGTCCATGCCAAATGAATAACTATTAACTCAATCAGTATATTGAGCTATGCCAAATAAATATAATACTCATATATTGTAAATATTTGGGCTTTGTAAATTGTAATGTCAACTATAGAGGCAAAGGGACAATATGGGTGTGTAGTGAGGTGGTCTAAGCAATCTGGCCAATCACCGTAACCTTGCATCTACGTATACCTGAGCTGTTATACACACATCCAAACGCTTAGAAATTGAGGATGAAATCTAATTCATTTCGCTCTATTCGTAAAGTTGCAGAATATTCAAGCATCAAATACCATTTGGGTAAAAAACACTATTCGAAAAGCGATATCAGTTTTTCCCATATGCATATATTTTAGATATGTCACCTAATCCAACGAACTTGTGTGTCAGTATTTAGAGAATGCACGCATCTACGTGTTGGATCTTTTCTTTAATTAAAAAACATTCGTGCGTTTAAGTCTACAACCTCTCGATAAATATTTCAGCTATCTAATTACATATCATTAGGATCTTTTTTTTGATAAATAATACTTAATATTAATAACGATATTGTGAACCATTATAAATTTGTTCAACATAAAAGTTTTGGAATTTTGAATTATACCATCATACACAAATGTAACACTTGAACTATGACAAATTTTTCTATTGAAAATATCTTCAAAGATCTAATACCGATGGCCTCCGTGATATAAGTGTTGTTATGTAGTTGATGTTCTTCAATGAAGCTTCTCCAAACTTTTAACTTTTTCCCTATAATACACCCATAACTACTCAAAAATCATGAAAAATTAAATCAGTAAAATGGTAATATTAGATGGGTTCTTCGGCTTCAAAAGGAGAAAACTAGTAAAAAGTATTTCAGGAATAAGGTATTTGGAATGCCCATGAAAATCATTGTTATCATCAGATTGTAATAGGTCTCCTGTGCAATGAAAAAACAAATTGCTATTGTGAGTTTGACCCTGAAGTAACCATTTTTGTGGATTTGTTGGATGCATTCCAATTATAATTTGGAAATAGGTAAGTGGTGAATATGTAAGTGTGATGTGTGCTATCATGCTAAAAGATCTATGATGAGGGTAGGTATTTTTATTTTGTGCTGCTTTGTTCCAAAGATGAAAATGAGCATTTTTTCTCGTGATTCAACTGGAGTAGATATCGAACTTGTTGTCACAAGATGATTTCTGCTCTCGATAAGTCAAATACTCCAAAGAAAGCTAATAAGAAATAGTAAATCATTCATAATAAAGTTTTGTCTTTCAAATTAAAGAGTGAAAAGTAGATTAGCAAGCTTTTGATAGATCATTACAATCTTTTATGATCATTGTATCTTTCTAATCGAGCATTTAATCCTTAACGATTGATCGAAAATTGATATGTATAGTACCACAAGGTATCCTAGATTGATCATTGTAGATAGTTTGTAATTATAGTGTATCATTTGAAGATCTGAAATAGAGATAATTATTGAAATAATTATTACCACGATATTAAGCCGCACATTCGGCCCTTAATAGTGTCACCGGTTAGACTCATAAATTAAGACAAAATTTGACTTTAGTCCACTAACTAAAAATTTCCGTTAAATATTACCACATTTAAAGCTTGCACTTTGATCTCGTGAAGTTTTTGCCATGTAAAAATTGCACATTAATAGCTCCAAAACTAAAGTTTCTCGCTTAATATTACCACTTAAAATTACACTTATCCCCATAATACCTAAACTAAAGCTCGCTTAATTATTACCACTTAAAATTACACTTTGATCCCGATAAGTTACACACAAAAATTACACTCATTGAAGGAATCACTCTCAAACATTTCCAACTTGGACTTTCTGCCACTTACAATCTGAGAATTTTTACAATATTGAACGTATTCGTCGGAGTCTTTATTTACACGTTAAAGATGTGAAGATCTTGAACAATCAAAAGGAGCATCCATTACACATCATCACACAATATACCAAATTAGTAGTTGATTATATCATCAAACATTTATGTGGTTAATTACATGATGAGAAAGACAGTTTCCATTGGCCTGCTTAGTTGGGATGAACTTAAAAAATATTTAAGTAATAAAGCTTTCTTAATAGCCATGGTTCAATATAGCTACTTATTATATCTCACTTGGATCAATTGATTGATGTCTCATTACATATGATAATAATTAAGTGTAATTATATTAGTACTTATGGATACAAATTAAAATGCAGCAGTATTATTATTATTATTATCCCATTTATATCCACCTTCAATAATGCATTCATTTTTGTGTCTAGCCATTGATGTGGAGCATCCATGGAGGAATGGACGGTGACTCAGGCTGCTGATGCTTATAGCTGTGATCAGCTTCTCCATTTTCCGAACAAATTTGAAATGTTTCACTGCATTTTATATAAATTTGTTAGAAAATCGTTGTTATAATACATAATACCTCCATCCTTGAAGGTCGTCTAGTTTATTTTTGAATGGTCGAAATTAACAAAAAAAAAAAAATGAATTACCCAACATTTAAGGAGCTCATAGTCTGTGTTACAGCATAAGTAGATGAGTTGTGGTCATGGGCTTGATGCCCCCATTCAGGCTGCTGTTGGTTCACTTCTTTCTCCCTCTCCTTAATCTACTCAAACATCATGGATATCAAAATACACATTCACTTTTAGGTATGCGTTAGATTTAATTAGGAGAAAAAAGAGGAAATATGGAGACTGTATGAGCAAATATGTTTCATTTTCACCTTCTTAGAAAGTTGGGTGTTTTGCTCTTGCAATGCCTTATCCTGCATGAAAACATATATAACGATATTTATTTAATTTATACTCCCTATATGATTCTTGATCCACAGTACATATTTCCGAATTAGCACAACTATAGCAATATAACCACTTCAGATAATCAGGCAAGGACCTATTAGGATCAAAATTTGCTAATATATTACTCCGTACAAAATTTAACAAATGTTTGAAATATATGTCGCCTCTCGTTTGCCAACCTTTTAAATTTTGCCTAGATTTTACTCCTAATTCAATCCCAAAAATAAAACCACCACATTAAACTTAATTGTTATTATTAGTGTGGTTTATAAAACATTTTTGTTTCAAAATTATTGATGTTAATTAGGTAATAATGCATGGTTCAAAGAAATAAACATAAGTTGAACAAAGATAATAATGTTCAATACTTCAATTAATAAAAATTGAAGTATGATTTATCACCTTCTTCTGAAGATGTGAGATTGATTCATACATAAGTTGATTCTGCACGACAAAATTCAAACAAAATTTCTTATATTAGGCAAGGATGTGGTAAAAAATAGGATTCTCAGAAAATCGTGAAACCTGGTATGCATATAATCTAACTAAATGTAGATTTATAAATAGAATGTAACAATTTTATTTGCATACCTTTCTTGTCCTGATGTGCTTAACGGCCACATCAAGTTGGTGTTCCAAGTTCTGGAGCTCTTTCAGACTCAAGGAATTGAGCTCTTCTCCCATGTAATGCCTAAAGAAATTGAAACAATAACATACAAGTATATATGCATCATTAAACAATATTATTCACATTATAAATTTCAGCCTTTACATTTTACATTATCAACTACTCTCTTTATATGTACAAATTACATAGTAGTTGATTTTGTGTTCATAAAAATGAATCAATTCAAGTTCATACTAGCTATAACATTTTGTGACATTTTTGGATCAATCCGCAACATTATAATTATCTAGGAATAAATTGCAACTCGATCAAACTATCTACTATCTAAGGCTAAATCGTCAATTAACTCATTAAAATAATATCCAAATTATTAAGAGAAAAAGTTGCATTTGTAACAGATCCTTCGTCCTGACTTTTCCGATGGTTAAATGGAATGATAAAACATTTAAGTACCAAGTTTTGGAATTCCTAATGATTTTTGAAGGTGGAATTGGAGAAATATCAATTTGTTTCACTACATCCATCGCTCATTCGCGCGTAAGTGTAGAACTAGAGAAAATTATCGAGTAGTATCAATGTTACTTACTTTTGATTTCTTTGTAAAACCTCCATCCTGGCCTTGAGCTTAGCAAACTCAAGAGTCCAATTCGCCTGCACATTATTTTGGATTTCATTATCTAATTCATAACATGGAAGAAGATTAGAATCATGAAGGTTGTGATGTTGAAGGAAGTATTTATTAGTTTGCAATTGGTTATAATACTAGTTTCATTTCAAGTTGATGCCTATCAGGATAGCAATTCTATAAGTGTTATCTAAGATATTAAAATACATTCGAACCAATGCTTTTACTTATATAACGCTAAGACAAGGCTAAGATAGTGTCTTAGTTTAGAAATCATCATAGTGATAGATTAGATAACGTACGTTTTAAGCCAAAAAATGGTGTTATTCAATTCGCTTTATGTATGTCCTGGTGTACATAATAGTAACTCACAAAAACTATCATAACATTGGCCAGGAGCAGGAGGTTATTAGTAACAATATGCGAGTATATTACAATTATATTTACAACTTTGTTACAAAGTTGCAACATACGGAGTAATAGATAAATATAAGGGATAGATGCATGAGAGCAAACCTGCGAGTCATGGTCAGTAGTTGCAAGCTGCTGCCTTTCTGCATATGAGTACCTTTCATATCGTTCTAGGATTCTTTCCATGCTGAAGAGCCGTTTCACAGCAAAGCAGACTAATTGATTTGGATATTAGTCATATATACAGAGGGTGATTGGATTACATTATTTTCAGAGTTAATTGTTGATTTGATTCCAGATAATGAGATTAAGTTATAGTTTGGACCCAAATAATTACATTGTTGTATTACTTATATATATTAGCCCTCAAAAAGTGGAGTTAATTCTACCAAATTGCTCCCATAAATGATTTAAGCACTCTGGCCCCACAAAAAGCTCAAAAACAGATTAATCATGATAGCTTAAGTATCAGATTTTGGCCCACGTGATCGTAAGAAGAAAGATTTTATTATTTATGTGAGTCTCGAATAATAAAAACCCATTAGGGGAAATCCTTCCTCGTACAAAAAGAAAAGTTTATCTAACGGTTGTGTTCGAATTACTGGCCAAGATTTTCTACGTATACCGACGCCTACAATATAGCTTGATTGATATATGGATTCCTCGAGCCGGACGGAGCTGGGTCTTGAGTTGGATATGCAACCCGAATGTGGTCCGGGAGTAGGATTTGGTCTTTGACTTCAGATATGGTCCTAACAGCGCTTGAACGTACCCTCGATCCCGTGTGGTCAGATAGACTCTGATTGTTATCTTGAACTCGATCCCTTGAGAGAGATGTGGGGCAGGATTGAGGGACTGTAATTTACGCTTGATTGGATAAGTAAGCTTGGGCCGGTGAGCCGAACGCCTTTGACTTGGATATGGTCGGCCGGACGCCCCTACCATTCTTGGCTGATATGCTCAAAGGATGGGATTCTCTGATGAACCTCAGAAGCCGTGGTCGGGTTCCTTCGAAGAATGGCCCTTAACAGCCTTCCTCATGGCCTAATGATGGATGTAGAGTAGGGCTTCAACAACGTGTTCCTACCCTTTGGATTTGACTCGTGTCGGCGGCAGTGGGGCGCCTCACTATTATCGGCCAAGTGACGGCCCGCCTCTTCTCCCGGTATGTTCCACCTATTTAATGTAGCTTAGGGCTTCAACAACTCGATCTCCCCGGATTTGATTTAGTGCAAGGGCTTCAAAGAACGTGCTTATCGCAGCTCGCGCGACGGATAGCTCCACTTTTTGTCGAGATTTCAGTTGTCCGCCTTCCTCGGCGGGGTCGGACGCCTTCAAAAGTGCGAGGTGGGCTTCAGCAATCCTGATCTTCTCCCCGATTTGATGTAACGCACGGCCAGCTGCATTTCTGCTGTGATTGCAGGAGGGTGGCCTTTATTTGTTGGCATTCTGACGCCTCGCCTCGATGGTTTTAGCTTATTTGGCCTTCTCTTCACAGTGTCCCAGCGCTTTTTCTTTTGAATATTCAAGTCTGAGGTGCTTTAGGTGCCTGCACGCCGCTTTCTTTCCCTTTGAATCTTCGCCGCGATGCTTGCCGGGCTTTCAGCTTTTCTACAACTTTGCCTTAGTTTTTTCTCCCACTTCAACTTATTATCATTATTTTTCAAAAATATGGTGTATTTATATACTGGCCCCGATTGTGATTGGTCACCATTTTCGTGGATCATGATTCGATCAGCGATTTCGAGGCACGCATCTGCACTGGCCGATATTTCGTGATGACTATTCTCCAAGAATACAGTTTGGGTGCCTATTTTAAGGCTTTTAGGGAAAAAAAAAATATATTTGTTTATTAACCCCCGACATTCCATTGCTTCATTAATTTAAGCCCCGCATCTTTCGAAAACCTTATTTTAGGTTTAAAATTAGGTTTATTCAATGTAAAACCCTAATTTTAACCTAAAACTAATATCAGGTCCTTGAATCCCGTGAACCCTATTATTTTCTCCCGACTTGAATTTAATTCGGGAGTCCCAAGTGAACCCTAATCAACACGTGTAATCGTGCGATCGATTAAAAATTAATTCAATCGATAAATCCATAAAATGAATTTTATTAATTAAAATGAATTAAAATTCGACTTTCTAGAGTCGTTGTTATGACTCTGTTGTTAAAAATATGGACTAAATTCCAACTTTTGAACTTTCTCTCGATCAATTCAAGTAACTTCGCCCCATTATCTCATCATTTCATCAATTAACTCCTCAAAATTGATACAATGTTTCACTATGATATTTTAAAGTGACAAATGTTATACATTATTTCCTATTCTGCAAGTTAAAAATATAAACGAATGTATGCACTTGATATATTTTTGGAGGAATGTGTCAATTTTATATCATTTTTGAAGATTAATCTGTAATGATATAACTATCTGTCAATAAAATGTAATATGTGTATAAAGTTATGTTGGATCTTTCTTAATTGAAACATATCATTGAATAAGATCTTCAACCCCAATAACTGGCCCTATCTACACATTTTGTGTTTAACACAAAAAAGTGAAATTGGTTGCATGCATGTGAAAATTTCATGAAATAAATAAAATAACAAAGCTTACATATACTCCGTATGTAGTACTAAAGTCATCATGATGACTCTAGAGAAATATTATAATGTTTTGAAAATTTAGACATAGATATGAACCATGCTATAATGCCATATATTCTTCATATTGACCATTGGTCCATACCAAAATCTAACAACTTAAAACATAAAGTTGTGATAAAATAACAACTTTCACAGTATTTTTCTTAAACATCCTAATATCTATTGGTACAAGGACTTCATCTGCTTGATTCCATTTCTATGTGTTTTGTTTTCCACCTTTTGACACTATAGTTTCATTTGGTAATTTGGAATAATACATTTTGAAGGATATGTTGACTACCCATTTTTCTTGTGGCTCGATCATAGAGATCTGTTTTTGGATTTTGAGTTTTGTCAAAAAAAAAAAATATAGGGTTTGATCTACTAAACCCGAAATAGAACCCATATAAACATATCAAATTAACTAATTAGGTTCCTGCATGAATTGAAGTTACAACATTTCTCAACATGTTTAGAAAATTATCTAAGCAATACATGGGGGTTTGGACTTTGGAAGCAAGGTACGGAGTATTATTTTGTAAGAAGAGTTTTTAAAAAATGACATTTACACGCCAAATTATAGAACATATTTAAAAGGATTTAGGTCACAGGAAGGCCTTCAAACGATCTCGTGAACAGAAATTAATAAAAAGAAGTGAAAAGGATTAACTAACTAAAATTTACATGCCTACTGGATCTGTTGAAATTAAACGATCACTTAAAGATAGGAACAAGAACAACAATGAAGAGTAAAAGAATCATAAAATAGGTAAACAATTCAAGCAAATATCAAGAAAGTAAATAAAAAGGAAGTACATTAATAAGTAGATGATAAATTAAACTAGCTTAGAACAAAAAATGAAGGAGTGAAAATTGTCCATATATACCTAGAATCTGAAGCATACTCAAAGAGCTTCCCTTTACTTGAGAAAACAATCAAAGCAACTTCAGCATCACATAGCACAGAGATCTCATGAGCTTTCTTCAACAATCCACATCTTCTCTTTGAAAAAGTAACTTGCCTATTGATTTTGTTTTCAATTCTTTTTAGTTGCACTCTTCCTCTCCCCATGATCGATCGATCGATCTTCGAGTACTCAACACAATTCAAGATCCTAGCAAAACCCCATGAAATCAAAATTCACTTTAGTATATAAATTAAGTCATAATTTTATGCATTTAATTTCTATAATAAGTTTGAAAGAATTATTTGAACCAAATAAAATGTAAAGAGCAAGAACATACAAAATTTCAAAGAATTCTTGAAAAACATAGAATTCTTGCACAAGTATTCGTTTTATGGTAATAATAAAATATAAAATGCTCACACTATTTAGCTAGAGTTCCATTTATGTGAATGTTTATGTATGAGGTTTCACAGAGAGAAGAAATAGACTGATGGGGATCTGAATAATATATGAGGCTGGTATATATGTTCTAATTGGATTTGTAGAAAAACGTTGTCATGTTGTAATTGGTTGATGTTCCTATATAAAGTCCAAAAGTCGTAATGTGATTATTCCTAAAATAAATTAACAATCACACGTACTTAATTAATACACTCGTAAGGTATTAATGTACCGATGTAGCAGTGATCTTTTCAATATCCCCACACATAAACAACACAATCTAGTTGAATCACATGTATATACGGGCCGAGGTTTACAAGTGTCCTAAATCGAAAAATTGGTTTTGATACATAACTCGTAAGGTTAAATTATAAAAATGAATTGATGTGATTGGAGAATACAACCTCGTGAATTTCCAATACACAAAATCCTGACGCTAATCAATTTCAATAATTCAAGATATTTTTATTACTCAGTGACAAGATTAAAATTATTTTTATATAGTAATGAATAAATAAGTAAAATTTTAAAGATGTTGGGCAGATTGAATGATTTTTTTTAAATGGATTTTTTTTTCAATAAAAATTATATATTTTATAATATCTTCTTTTTGTCCCAATTTTATTTTGTGTCCGTATGTTGATATGAGTACGGACAAAATGCGATCTCTTCTTTTCGCCTTCGAGAGAAAAATGTGAAGGCATCAACGGCGCCCGAGTCATTTGACTAATTTATGAGGCAATCCCTAGGGTTACGGAGGATGTTTGGCCTTTTTAAAAAAAAAATAAAGAATATTTTTTAAAGTTACTCTCTCGCTATTACTAGTAATGAAGTTGTTCGCGTATACCAACTCCGATAAAGCGAGAGCGAGAAGGCGAACGCCGATACCTAGCCTCTTACGCAGCTGCGAGTTCGAGTCAACACAGTTTTAGTAATCTCTATTGTGTTGGTTTAAAGGAAACTCTCATCCCTAACCGCCGGCGCACATCCCGCGATTCACCTCCTAATCGAAATCTCATGACAGAACCTCGGCGGCGCTCTAAGCAATGATTCGCTTTCATATTTTTTTAGTATTTTAATTAGTTGGTATTAGTGTAGTAAACTAGTAACTAGTAACTAGTCAGATTCAATTTTGTATGTATGAGGTAATAATACCTTTTCAAATCAGATAAATATTTGTTGTTTATATCGGCATTTTTTTTAAATACAACGAGAATCGAACCCGTGATCAAGCCACCGAAATACTTCCCTAAACTATTGTAGGCCGTTCGATGCTCTTCTTTCAAATATCGAAAGTATTATAATTGATTCAAATCTTATTTGAAGGTCAGTCAAATAGACACTTAAGTATATATGTATTTTGAGTGAGTATTGAATTATTCAGTTAATTTATACCTCAATTCATAGATATAAACAAATTTGGTTTTAACAAATATTAGGTAAATCTATTCTATCGAGTCTTGTAATTGCAATTAAGCTTCAGTTAAGCTTAATTTTGTTACGAACAATTCGTATTCAAATACTAAAATCGCATGAGTGTCAACAACATTGTTGAACAGTTGAATGAATGTGGTACGATGAAATACGAAATGAAGTTGATAGCTATCTCTCAAGTAATATGCCCAAGTGGTCAAGAGTCCAATACAACATACTCTCTTACTCTTGTATGATTAAATCCACTATCAAATCATATTTTGGAACCAACCAATATGCTTTTTAATGTAAACGATTAAAGTTCTGCAAAGTTTCTACCTCTCCAGTATACGTTGTCGTCCAGTCGTCTTATACTTCTTAAAAATAAACCTACAGTTATGATAAGGACCTTGTCTCTTGAAAATAATAAAATCTTACCTACTGATGTAGTACCATTGAGTGTGTTAATTTATGCATGGATGTACCATAATTCACCAATGTGCATATCATACTCACTACGGTCCTTCATTTCTATTGAGGAAATTCGATTCCGATCCCTCGCTAATATAGGGTTGCCAACGGATCGTGTAATTTGGTAGCCAGTTCAACCGGGTATTATTACTCAATTCGATAAATGCGTTGCTCTGGTAATTTTAAAAAACGATTAGTTTGTAGATTTAATTTATATTTATTTTGATGTATCGTGGCAAAAAGTTAACTGCTACTTGCTCATATACCCCGGCCTAAAATCGACTGATAACTCATTCGACTCTCGAGCAAAATACTTTCCGATTGAAGTACTAATAGCCAATACCCGCCAAATCCAAGTCAGCACAACTCGAGGCAAATAGGAAAGTATCAAGTTATTACTTCATCATGTCGAGTGCGGTACGAACTTTGATAATTTAAGTTTCACCACCACCTTCATCACCATAGGGATAGCCACCACCACCACTATCTTAATCTCTACCCACCACCTTCACCATCAATATTAAGATACGTGAATGGCCAATCAGACAGTAAATGTACTAAAAAATTATCCAATATTAAAAATCTGTGGATGGAAATAGGGACTCCCTTTTGAAAAGTTAAGCGATTTAAATGATGTAATGGGTTCAAATTTGAGCGATTTATCCCAAATATTAATCCTCTTTCTTTTTAATACTATAAAGTAAAAAAAAAACTCTAAAAATAATAGTGTCAGGGATCAACTAAATTTATTAATTTAGAGAGTTATTAATTTATCGATAAATTAATAATTTATTAATTTAAATAGGTTTTTAACAACACGACTAACGGATTCTGAATTTACTGAGATTGGTCCCGAAAAAAAAAGATGTGTAACCATCCGTAAAATACTCCAAGATGTAAAATACAAGAAGATAATAATAAGGAAATAGTATTATCCGGGTGAAAATAAAACATGTTCAAAAGGTTTAGAGTTTAGAATATATCAGGCCACTATTAAAGTGGCACCATCGAGGATGAAACTCAAGACGATACTTGCGAGTTTTGGAACCTATTACACGAAAGAAAACACTTTTGACATCTAAAACTCTTCAAAACTTTACGTTACAATTCGAAAACACAACATCCGAACTATTGGATGCGATAAGAAAAATTAGAGATAAATTTCAACAACACTTGAACTTTAAAAGAAAACAAACAATTATAGATTCAAGTTATTATATTTTATTAACTTGTAATAATTATTATTTTTAATTTCTAAGAATTATTAATTTATGATTTTCTTGGGACCCATATTATAAAAAGAATTTTTCGAAAAATATATTCTATTAATTTTATAATTTTTTAACTAACCCAAGTCGGATAGTCATTAATTTATTATTTTAGAGTGTTTATTAATTTATCGATTATTAATTTATCAAATTTTTTCTATAGTTACTAGTTAGGGAAAATTAAGAACACAAGAGGAAATAGGTGAATTTATAGACGTATTTACATTACAATGCTATCATATATCTTCACGTGGGCTTTGGTCCAGTATTTGGGTCCAGCTAATTACATGAAAGTGTAAGGTATCTTTCTTTATTTCTTGTCAAGTTCACTTCAGGATTGGCTAAATCTAGTAAGAATATTGAAACATTTGAAAGCATTCTTTTGTATTGAAATTTAAATGGCTTCTTACTATTTAGCATTACCTCTGAGATTTGGGGTCTTTGTTTATAAACGTAGATCATCAGACTCCCAATGACTCAATGAGCTTTTAACGTATTAGAGGTTATGAATGCAGTTGTGCAGACATAGCAAGTTGGTACTTCCTCCATCCCAAAATATTGTATCATTTTGACTTTTATGATTTCCAAAATATGACTTAAAACGTAAATATCTCTAATTATACAAGAAAATTATAAAAAAGCTGATAGTTCAAAAACATATATTAAAACGACTTAAACAAAATTTCATACGAATATATTATTTTTATCTACTAAATTTAAAATTAATAAATAAAGTTTTATAAAATTTGATTTAAAATAATAAAATGAAACCATCTTTTTGGGATGAAGAGAGAAAAAAATAAGTTATGTAGTATATATATATATATATATATATATATATAGTTGAGTATATATATATATATATATATATATATATATATATATATATAAAGGCATGTTCATTTGGTTTGGTCTGGAACAAAGTCTTCTTAAATAATTAAATAATTGGGACATGGTGCCATGGTGGATATAAATTATATGTATATATAATTTAGCTAGGGCTTGCATAAAAAGTTTGTAATATTACCTGGCTTGCATGTTCACGTTATGATAATGTCACTTCATTAATAGTGTGAGTGAATCTAAATAAAATAACATAGTTATAGATCGAATGACGTTATAAAAATTTCTAAGTGGAAAATAATACCCAATTTTTATATCTAGCTGGCCCCCGTTATCGGATGGCACAACTGCACAAGGTGTGAGACACTTATTCATTTCTTGAATTTTGTTGACAAAAAAAAAAAACTGTTATTGAAGTCAAGAAGAAATTGTGGATAATTGTATTGTCGGGCTGGGTACTCACTAGACATTGTAGGCCGGTCGGGCTGGGTCCGGTTCAGTCACCAGCTCTCTCTTAAAGACTCTTAGAACTTGGAAGGCTGATTTATCAAATCCAGAGTATGTTTCTCAATAATTACGTCACTTTCAATAATTAATTTTTTTTAATCATTTTCAATGATTAATCTACTATAGTGTAGTTTTTGGTATTTTTCATTCATATCATAAGTTCTAAACTTAACGAATACGAATCTCTTGTGAATGCTATGGATTGTAATGAAAACAATAAATAAAATCGGCTATAAAATACAGTATCTTTTGGCCGTCAAATCAACGGCGCTTCTAAGAATCTTAATCAATTGCTCACAATACCCAAAATAGAGTATCTCCAAGAACGTCCACACCAATAAATTATCGAACCACTTCCGTACGTCTACTAGAATGATTAAAGTATAAAATAGGAACAAAATATGGAAAAAAAATCTTATTTTTCGTCTTGGGAATTTTCGCCATACGGGTTCCTTCGCTGAGAGAGATTTTTTGATTTTACTAACCAAAAATACGAGCATTAGCATAACAGAATTGCTAGAGTACTTTTAACAATTAAATAGGATAAATTACATTAAGGAGCAAATCCTAATCAAACTCTACTCTTTTCATCAGCCAAATAGCCGCCTCTACTGTCAAGTAACCGGCTGAAGTTCGAGCCTTTATATTGATTTTCCGTCCCGGTCTTTTCCTTCAATTTACACTTTAAACTGTGAAGTTTATAATACATTTTATTAAGTAGCTTCTGGCTTATCGTGATGCTTACCTCTATGTATTTAATCGACAAGAAAGTAATATATTAAATAATATTAATCGAATATTATATTCATCATATGACAAGAGTTTTAATTTAAATGTGCTCATCGTGAACACCTAACGCCAATACGCTTATTTCCTAAACACTAATTGTCTAAACAATTAATATATATCAACTTATATATATATATATATATATATATATATATATATATATATATATATATATATATGCGAATATAACTCAACGATTAAATCTGGCTGCATAATTTAAATTGCTCAACCAAAGACAAACCCTAAATTGAAACCTATAATTGTTTTTCATATATACGGGAGTATACTCCCCTCCAACTGCTTTTTACTTTCTCTCATACGCGGAGTTTTCATGATTAATTACTAGTCACTTATTATTCTAATAAATATTTATATTATTATATTCTTCTTTGAAAATAATTTCATAATATTATTTTTTTATAATTTTTAAATATATAATTTAAGGATAATTGACAGAAAAGTATTTAAAAAACGTTAAATAAAAAAAAAACGGAAAGAAGTGATAAAAATTTAAATAATGTACTAGAATACCACATAACTCCATATAATTGCCCATGGTGGGGAGCCGGGGACCAAATTTAAAAAGTTGGTCAAGGGGTAGTCAGCAGCAACGTGCGTAACAAGTGATGCATTATATTATTACTCCATGTCGTCGTCGGTGCTTCGTTTCAATCTCTCCTAAAGACAACTATGATAAATAATGTTGAACATGAGCAACACAAGTTGTCCTTTGTAATTTGTTTGGAGAGAATTAAGGAAAGGATCCTACAGTAATTTTTTGGGATTATGTTAGTTCTTGATTGTTTTTTTTAATTGTTTTTATATATGATGATATAGCAAAAAAATATGGTTGATGGGTGCACTTTTTATAATATAATTAATACTTTTATTCAAAATAAATTGAGCCTGGCTCCAAGGCCTCCACCACTACTATATTTCTCTGTATGATATAATTATATACTATAGTTGAACGAAAAAATTATACTCCACATTGATTACTTCTTGTCGATAGAAAGTTCAAACTACTGCGTACGGAGTACTCATTAAACTTGTCATTTGTCAATCAACGACTCAGATATACCCATGAATCCTGACAAATTGCTAAGTCTATTAAATATCCTCGAAAAAAAATAAAAAAAATTAAATACTCCCTCCATTCTATATTAAAACCTTTTAATCCCATATATATTAAAAAAAATCATTATAATATTGAAAATGCGTAATAAGAAGCGCGTAGCCGCGCCTTGGGCGCCATAATAACCAATAAAAGATGCTTGCTTAGCCACTCAAGACAAATGTGTGAATTTTGAACATTAATTTAATAAATTCTAAAAACATACAATTTGAATAAATTAATTATTACTAAAAAATTTTCTATTATGAAATGAAGGGGTACTCCGTATGTCAACAATGATGTTCCTCAGGTGAATCGCTCGTACACCAAATGTTATTAATAATAGTAATAAGCTCATCTAATAATATTAAGTCGATTTCTTTATTTACATTGTTAATTTTTATAAACTTTGCGTGCCTAAAGATAATCCTAATATATATTTGTTCAATGTCATATATATATATATATATGTATATAATAAGCTTAAAGGTGATCGGTACGTGACACATTGATTGGTCAGTAAATATGAATTTCCTAAGTTTTTTCCTCTTTATTTGCTATATGAGTTTTCATATGATACATAGAGACATTGCTATCTATCTTTGTAAGTTTAATGCTCATTATTCTAATAAAAATTTCATTTGAAAAAGAAAATTAAAATCAGGACTAACAATGAATGGACAACATGAGAAGATTGAAATATTCATATGTTTCATGAGAACGAGGCTCCGTGGAAAATTATTGGCCATATATAGACGAGATATTAATGAGCCAAAAGAGTAGGGCTAGCTAAGAAATGCATGCATTCAATGAATATTCATACTAGTAATTAATGATTCATACAGAAGATAGAGGTGAAATTGTGAAAAACAAAATTGAGGGGACCTAAGGACCAGGATGATACATCTCTATCTTTTTTAGTTAATGAAATAGTTCCTAACAGAACTGGACGTGGGTTTCAATTATTGACCTACGAGTTCATGCATCATGCATGCAGTTTTTCTTGACCTCCTCTCTCGCACAAAAAGCGAACTGCCATACTACGTACCGGCGCCCCTCGTTTCCATTCTACTAAGCACTCAATCATGATATGCCTCAACCTGCAGCGACGAGAGTTTTCTTTAAACCATTTCAATACGAGATTCCTCGCCACTTGCGCGACTAACTCCATATCGCATTTAAGAAAGGCGCTGCATTTAAGATTTCCGCTTACTACTGAAATTTACGCCCGAGCACCTCTCTCATAATCGAATCAGACATATTTAATTTAATAATTATTTTTAATTAAATTCAATTTATTTGAATTGGTTAAAGTAATTAAATAAAGATTAATCGCACACCACATGTGCTTCCATTAGATTCGATCAACTCCCAATTAAAACCGAACACGCGAAAATTATGGGTTCCCCTTTATATTTTAGTCACCGAAATTAATTACTGTGCTAAAATTGCGCTTATTATTAAATTAAACCTAATTTTATATCTATTATGGCATTAAAATATTATTCCCTAAATTTACGGGATTAACATAATAAATTGGAGGAGAAAACCGAAATGAAAAAATGAAGTTTTCTGGACAAACGTACGCAAAATAACGGCCCGATAAAAAAGGATAAAGTATTATGGTATGTTAATTCTTGGAAAACAAGGAAGAAATCGGCGGCAGTAATTGGCGGAAATTTATTATTAAAATATTATTTTAATAATATCCGACGGTTCCGATCTTGTCTCAATAATTAACTAAGAAGATCGTAATCCACATTGATCAACCAATCATAAAGAGAACCCGAAAAGATATAAATATCCTATTCATTCGAAAAAATCATCCCCGAAATAACAAAAAATACAAATGTAAAGCTCCTAGCATAAGAACAACTCAACTATTTTTTCATAAAAACCTCTCGAACCTAAACAGTGCCATAATTTGTGTAACTCGAAAGTGAAAAACACAAAATCTTTCAACATCGTACTCAAATAAAGCGCCTGTAAGGGATAAGGTTTCACAAACGTATTACCCTCTGTGATCGCTAATTCAAAAAGTTCGATTTGCACTGAGCACCAAAGTCTCATAAATTAAAATAAACTAAAGGATTAAGCTTCTCAAAAGCCCCTCACAGAAGTGGATATAAGATGCATAGCCCCTGCTTAAATGTCAAAATTCCGAGTGTTCAAGCATTACATCCTCTCTCGACAGCATGCTAATATCCTCTTTATTAAAGAATAACACCCAAGACGCATAAGTTGTTAAGCACCCGACTCGCCTTAGCCGCATAAAGATCGTCAAGTAAGTGCCCTTGCTGCATTAATATAGCAAATCAAGTCTAAGTTCCACTACTCAAGTCTATGACGAAGCATCGCTCCAAACAAATATATACGGGTATATCGCCGCTAAGGTTTCCTCTACTGCACTCATACAAAGTCAAGACCAAGTCCAAACTCAAGTCTTCTATCCGCCTAGATCACATCGATCAAGACTTATATCCTGGCCTCACATCCAAATCAAGATATCCTAAGTCCACCAAGATCACATAACGACTAAGCACAACCAAATTTCTATAATAGCGCCCAAATCAAGTCCCCAAGTCCAAATCAAGTCCAAGACTACACTGCTCCAAGTCGAAAGATCTCAAAGAGTCAACAATCCGCTTGGTATCAATACTTATAGTCAAACCCAAATAGATTTGATAAATTATTTTTGTACCTAGATAGATTTACCCAAAGAGATTTTATTGTATTGGTGCGCATATTATAAATAACAAAATCTTTCTAATGTTACAAAGCAGTTGGCACGTCCGTGGACGATCTCTTACTCTTCCCTGCTATCGCTAACCTCTAAATGCTTCCAAGTAGTCTAAACAGACTTTTCTCCATGTTCCAAGGAATACTACGGTGTCGAGTCAATAACAAGCGTGGTCTCCGTCGATACAATGCACCAACCACGGCAACTAAGCAAATTCCGATGTCCTAACAAATGTATGACGCAACATCAAGTCAAGGCGCTATATACACCATCCAATGGGGCGAGTTTACCAAGATAGAATAACAAATATATATAATCTAATTACATGAACATATATATATATATATATACGAGCACTTACAAATAAGCAACGGAAGTCACCAACTTTCTCTCACAAAGATCCTTTCGACTTCCCAGTATTAGCACTCACGTGCTGCACGCCTCCAATTAGTCCACACACAAGGAGCGGTCAATCACACGATTGATTCGCGAACTGTTGAGGTTAATTGAGAACAAACGTTTCAAAGTGACTTGAAATGGTTCGGCTAAACGTAAAAGTGCTTAAGCGATTAGGTTTTCATCTTTTTAACTTCCTTTATATAGGCACACTCCTCCTAAACCGAATAGCTTAACTCGCGGCACCAACAAAGTTTCTACAATCAATTAAAACCCAAGTAACTCAATTAAAAAGCTAAAGCAGTAACTAACAAGTCACTTAATGAGCTTCCATTAGTTATATCAAGCACTAAACTAGTGTTAATTAATCCCTCGGGGTCTCTTCCAATTCTATATCTTTTACATTATCAACGTAAAAACCTCGACAGTATCTTGTTGATTTCAATCAACTCTCAATTTAGCAATCACTTATTTAATTTCATATACGAAATAAAATCAACGCCACTCTTAGCTGGGTGTGATCTTTGGGCTCGATAATATTAGTCGTATAATAATATAATCAATTAGTATTGTTATTATAACGATTATGCATGAAATCTAGCAATCTGGCATAACCCATGATATTATCACGAGTTCCTATTTAGTAATTTACAATTATTGAACACTTAGTTTGAGTAATCTCATTTAACTAAAACATGTAAATGAATTGTTACAACAATTATCGCAACGGACATAATTAAAGAAATCAATATACTGACAACATTCTCACTTGCCCTTGGACGACATTTTACAATTATCCACATCTCCTGCATTATAGGCTAACTATGCTAAGTCCGGTCATGAAACACCTATTTACTTTCTTTACTCGAAATGAACTGACTGCAGTACTATGGCATCCTTGTTAAACCAATCATTCTCGTAAACTCATCGGTAGGTACGGCATCTACCTTGCATATCAACAATTCTATGGATAAAACCAATCTCATGTACCTCACCAGTATAACCCAACATATACCGCTATCATCCCTCGCTAAGGCGTACTTTGACATAGTCAAAAGTTAATGCAGCTTATATAACATGTGGTGGATAGTTATATACGCAGTGTGTCTGGGCACTGTCAAGCTTACGATTTCTAAGCAAATATCATAGGACATGATATACATATCTTCTATGATTTTGCAAATATCAATCCAGCCCTCGCTTACGCAAAATAATTCATGAGATTGATTACTCATAAGCTCTTATGATTTTAATAACATCAATCATCAATCAATCAATACTATAAGCCGGGTCATCAAATGCCAGCTTGCCCCAAAACCATCAAGCATCAGAAAAAATGGCTATCTCATGTTTCTAGACTCAAGAAGTCATTAACGCTATGTAAGTTGCCTCCTCTTGTGAAACTATAGACTTGCCTTGAGATTTATTATTTCAACCAACTTTGGAACAATAAATGACTATATGAATGAATTATGCATTCATATAACGTGAAGCACAATTAGATTATTATAAAAACAAAGAATTAATTTGTTCAAATCAATTGTTTAACTTATTCTAGAAAGAAACGAATCCAAATCCAATCCTCGGTGACGTTCTCGCTTCGTTTCCGTGAAATCAAACCTTGATTTAATCACGTAAGATTATATCAATTCGAGATGCTTCGCTTCTCAAGTCTACGAACTCCTTAAGCTTGCATTAAACTCATAGGTCTTTTAAGACATGTAAAGCTGGAAGCGGTAAATTTATCACAAATCGTTATCATAATCCGTAATACTACTGCAAGCCACTTTAAATCTATCTCGGCTCGGCCCTCAACCACGGAATCGATGGCTAAGATTATCTTGGTATACTACATAGCTATGCGCAAAAAATGAGTTTTAAAGCCTTCACCACAAGTTTTGCTTTGAAATCGGACATTACCATTCTGGTCCGCTTCTCTCAAATACCCACTAGTTAAGTATAACAAGGACAAAAACATCGCTTTGGTATTTCTAGCATTATCTTCGCATTTCAGGCGCTAGCCACTCGGGTTACTATCGGACATGTTTACAACTCAACTAAAAGGTGCTTAAAAAATAAATCTATCTTATTAAATGCATATTCTTTAATAACATTATCAATAATACAAGTTGACTAGTAATGTTATAATACCGAGTTTAAGCTTCTTTAGTTTACTCTCCGAGTATACTAAACTCAGCCCTATTAATAAATTATTTGGCTAATAGTGTTTCACATGGGACAACCGGCCCATGACACTATTCTCACATTCATCTGTGAAGACTCAACAACTCCATCCATTTCTTGTAACTATAGTTACCTCTATTCTCTTAAAGTTACTACAAACGTATTTCGAATCCGAGTGAATACCTTTAGTAAAACCCCACAATTGAAAATCGGTGGCTATGTCATGGTCGTGATGTACAACACATGATCCTCGACACGGCATACGCGGTAATCATACTACGTAATAGATTCCAACCACTTCACCCGCGAGGTCCCATTTCATGGGAAATCGCACCTCTTAATAAAGAGTTGCTCTCATTACCAAAGAGAATTTATCTATCATAGAATTTAATCTATTATAGATTTTATTCACTTCAGCTTCATGACATTATAGCTTAACAAGCAAGTGTCATCTAAGCTTCATATTCAGTGACTGATATATCATATGTCACATATATATAATTGGGCTTATAGCAGTACAAGAATCAATTACTATTATACCTTTCAAGCTCAGAATAGAATTCTTTAGTACTCAATGTGCCAAGATATTATGTGCAACAGATTCCAATTAACCTTAAGTAATCCCGGTTGTTCATCTTCACTCTTGACCCCTTTTGATTTCAATCAAAATATCAAGATGAAGATTCTAACTCCATTATACTGTACCTCAAGTTTGCAACTTGGATACTGATAATATAATCATTTTCCTTCTTGTTCTCGTTTGAGATGTGAGCTTCCAATAAATAATGTCAAGTATGCATCATCACTGATCATTACTTAGGAACATTCTTTGGATCACTCACTTAAACATACATATTTCAACATATGGATAATAAGGAAAAATTTGAAATAGACATGTGATAGTCAATTAATGAATACATTCAACTTGGTCAAAACCAAATATTTGATTAATTTATGACTATATGTTCATTTAATGGAATTACGCTTATCAATTTAATCACCATCTAAGGTAAATAGAGCGAGTTATACTGACTCGGTTCCATCAATTCTATTTCATTCGTGTGACCTTTAAGTCATCTTCGAGTATGATTTATTCATAACATCATGTCTTTTTGTATTAGCAATGCATCAGAATTCCCCTCGATATAACCGAAGTGTTCTTAACATCGAATTTTAAGTGCCTCCTAAGTGAGCCACTTGAATGCATTGAAGCTTCACATTTAATTCCACTCTTATACTTCATAATGAAGATATCAGGAGTATACAATAAAATTATAATTCTATAGTAGATTGGAAATAAATATCGCTTGTCTTCCAGCTATGTACATTTATTTACATGTCTCAACTGACCCCTGCTTAATTATGTCTACATTTAGCTTAATATTAACACTAACTTTGTCCAGTTTTGAGAAATTCAAAGTTTGTTTGTCAAACATACTTGAAGTTGCCTCAATACTGAAAGTATGAATAAATTTAATTTAGTAGATGCAATAACTTTCTCTTTCAATATGAATTGTTTCATTTATTAGTGTTTCAAACTACATTGAAAAATAATGTATTTACTTGTATCACTTAATTTGTTTACACAATAAGGTAGAATAAAAATTACTTTAGTACACAAAATTGAAAGATTTTATCCATTGTGTCTTAACTTCATTAAACATAATTCTATACTTACGTATCTTAGCAAGTACGCATTTAAGATCAGAATGATGTCTCATTCTTTGGATAATACGCTACTCTTGTCGATTTATACTTAATTCGTAAGTTGATAGTATTTATATGGTCCTCCCCCATACTCTTATCAATTTTGATTTATCATTCAATAGTTTATATCTCACTTAACTTCAGAGTGTGAGCATTACAAACTAAACTAAGATTAACAACCTCCCACTCAAGTTTAATAAGAAGTTGAACTGCTCATCTTGCAAGATTGAACCTCGGTCCGTTAAAGTCATTTGCCACAAGTATTCTCTCAATTGCTTGTTATTCAAAAAATGTATTTCAAAGAAGTATGTGCGCTCAAAGCAAAACAAATAAAGCCAACCATTCGCTGATGATTTAAATCAAGGCTTCTTATAACGAAGCTCACCTATTATTACATAAGAGCTCAATTATCTTTCTGTGTGCTCAGATCCTCGGCTACTACTCTATTTGGCTCGCACAGCGGAAAGCAACTACGCTGAGTCAAAAATGCTGTCTAAGACATCGGCAGCTTTAGCCTGGCAATCTATTAATACAATTTTGATAACAAATCATTTGAGATATGAGGTTTTATCAAACCTCTCTTTCTATTTCTAAAGTGTCATTAAATATCCTTCTTTCGGTGCCTAATGTTTGAAAAATGAACTTAATCATTAACTTCAAACTATGCACTCAACTTTACGAGTTGTGTGCAAACTATAGACAATGTTGCTCATCTGGTTATATAAACCACAAGCTTATGTTTCTCACTTATGAACAAAGCTCATCTCGGCTGCGAAACCCGACATCAATGACATGTCTTGAAACGTAGATACACAACATTCAAGATCATCCAATAATGACCCATTTAGTTATAAAAAGAGAATAGATCAATTATTTAAGACTCAGAGGAAGCAAGAGACAATATAACATATTAGTCTTCATAATACATCACCTTTAATCGAGATCAAAATAATTATCTTCAATAATATCACTTGACGATGTTCACTCTTGAACCGAAAGTTCAATTCACATTCCATGATTAAATCAAGCATCGACAATCGCTGCATTTGTTGCTTGTCTTTTATTAGCATATAACCATGTTCAATGGCTTATGAAGGAAAATGCATTTAGCATTTATAACACTATATCACCACAAGTTTATGGATTTCTCCTTAACTTGTTTTATTTCACATAATAAAGTTATCTTTTGATTTGCCCAATTAATGGTGAATAAACAGGTAAATTCAGTGTCCAATCATAAAAGGAAATATGCAATCATAGACAATGCAGTTCAAAAATATCTAACATATTACAAATAAATTATAAATATTATACCCGCATTTCATTCACAAAATGTACAAGCGGCATCCAAGATCCATCAGTGTTAATCCAAACGGCAACATCGCATACATTTTGAATCCCAACACAACGGTAGATTAACTAATCAATCAGCATCACCCACACAACTCGGGTCACTAACACTTAACAGGCTACCTCGACAAAGGTATTACCTGTTTTCCACAAATCTAGCGGAAATCACTTCAAGATGACCCATTGTCATACCTCGGCTACCACACCGGTACAATTGCCATCACGCTGTGCCCAAGTAGTCGCGATAAGTTGCACAACTTTAAAATTGGTTTCGATACGCCAAGCAAATTTTATGCGCCATTAATATTATTTGTTATTATTTAACATGGTATATAGCACATACTCAAGTAATATGCACATTATGAAAATAAGATAAATAATACATATTCAAGAGATATATGATATGACCCTAAAATAAAATAGACTCCATAAATGATTCTTTACAAGTGTAATACTAACATGCGTCCTATATCAAGAGTTTTACAATATGCGCCTTGTATTCTTCAACTTCTGAAAACTTCCAAGCTTTGTCAAACGCCGTCTCAAGGTGAAGCCATCTTCAAGCCAATGTGCCAGTACATTTATTTACTAACCCAACGAAGACAAAGAAGAAATCTTTGCGGATAAAATAAAATAAATAAATGAAATAAAGTGGATCTAAGTATCCCTCAGAAGACAAGTGTCGTCAGAATCATGTGACTGTGCAAAGAAACACCACATATGACATCTGACAAAAAGGAAACCATGGAGAGAAGTTACTCAAATAACTCTGGCCATGTTGAAAGCCCAAGCTTCTACGATACAAGTGCGAGAAGTTGCTTCAACTCGATCGCAACACAGCAAAGACGAGCCGCCTAAGGCTCTAAAGTGCCTCAACCAATCGAAAGATACTCGCACTGAAAGAAATGAGCAAATAAGATCAATCACCAACCAATCGAACAAAGAAACCACAAATCTGCATACCAAAAGTCGGGGCAAACAACAAAGACAAAAACGATGGTTCAAAAAAGACGGGGCACAAGCCAAGCAAATTGCACATGCAGCACACAATAAACTGCACAACAAGCCCACTGCGTATCAACGTGCAGTACGATACCGTGACATCTCGAATATGTCAATACGTAAAAGTGCATACAAAGCATGGAAACGCTAACAAAACGGGCAAACATCGTTGTACAACTCGTCATTCACAGAGACGTACACTGCGAACACTAAAGTTATCAACGAATGCATAACGCCTCCTGGGACAAGGATAAATTGTCTATCGCCCTTGATAGCGCTTCCAAATCGGTTTTACAATCTCCCTCACATGAACAAACTATCTATATTCTCCCTTTGATACGAATAAATTATCTCCATTCTCCTTTGATATGTAGTCTAAATCAAGTACTATCTCCTTGACACGGCTAAACTGTTTCCACAAACTCGCGGTAGTATAAAATACCTATTACACTCCGTGATGAGTCTAAAACATCCACCACCGAACTATGCTCGACTTGACCTAATGGGTACGCAGCCTCGAGCTTCTAAGTTCACCATAACCTCAAAAACTCTATATACCCCCGTAATCCATAAAGTTAGTTACCACCAAGTCAACGGAGAACGCTACCAATGTATCACTCCAAGGATGGACTCCTACATACGTCCCTCCCCCAAGATCATCCATGCTCAACTCCCCGACAATGCCCGTGCCTCGATGGCCATTTGTGTCAAGCCGGACGTATTAATTATTTTTAATTAAATTTATTTTATTTGGATTAATTAAAATAATTAAATAAAAAGACCAATCTCGACAATTACATGCCGATTAGAGTTCGACCAAACCTCCGATTAAAACCGAACACGTGAAAATTAAAAGGTTCTCGATATATTTTAGTCACCTGAAATTAATTACTAGGGTAACATTAGGGTTTATTATTAAATTAAACCTAATTTTATATCTTATATGGCATTAAAATATTATTTTCTAAATTTACGAGATTAAAATAATAAATTGGATTTAGAAAACCTAATAAAAAACCAAATTTTCCTGACAAACTAATTAAAATAATCGGCCCGGCGGTAAAGTATTAGGGTATGTTAATTCTTGAAAAACAAGATAGAAATCGGCGGCAGTAATGCTGGGCGGCGGAAATTTATTATGAAAATATTATTTTAATAATATTTGACTGGCCAAATTCGCCTCACAATAATCAAACGGTTAATATCAATTCATGCGATCACGATCAACCAATCGTAAGCAGGTTCTCGAAAGTTCTATAAATACCCCCTATTCATTCAAAAAATATCCCGAAATACAACAAAAAATATAATGTAAAAAACTCCTAAAGATAGCAATTGAATCCCATTTATTTCTTCATGTAAAAACCTTTGAAGATTGTTACTTTATCAGGAGAAAAATCATCAAAAACATTATAATCTTCAACCTATAAACCTAAACAGTGCCATAATTAGAACCCGAAAGTGGAAAACACAAAAATCTTCAACATCGTAATCAAATAGGTGCCTAGAATTGTAGACAAGGCCAATGATCACTAACGTAGTAATTTCGATCAAGATCCAAAAGTTCGATGATAATCGATTATTCGTGTCTCATAAAGTAAATAATTAAAGGATTGCTTCAAAAGTCCCCCGTAGTAAATCATGTTGGACATAAGCCGCATAGTCCCCTGCCTAGCTCGAAACACGGAGTGTGCCCGGCTAAGACATCCTCTCGACAAGACAAAAGACATCCTCTCGACAAGAATAGCCCTCAAGACGTGAATGTTCTTTTAAGCACCCGACTCCGCCTACCGCATTTGAGATCACATGCTAAGACCCTCTTGCTAGACACATAACAAATCAAGTCTAAGTCTCACGACTAAAGTTTCCATGTATCAAGATCAAGTCCAAACAGCCCATACAGTATATACGCTACTATGCTTCCTCAAGTACCTCACACCATATCCAAGTCACATCAAGTCCAAAGACTAAGTCTTCTATCCACTCTAGATCACATTGATCCTGCACTCATATCCTGGCCCTTCACATCCAAATCGAGGCACAAGTCCAAGTCCAGCCTCAGACCATAACGATCCGCTAAGCACAACCAAATTTCCATATCAGCGCCCAAATCAAGCCTCCCCCATAATCTAATTAGCATAATGCACAATTCATCAAGTCCAAGTCCAAAGATCTCGCGCCGCCAATCCTGCTTAGAATAATAGATCGATAGCTCTAACTCAAATCGATTTGATAAATTATTTTTGTGTACTAGATAGATTTCTCAAAAGTAGCTTTTATCAGATTGATGCCAAGATATTATTATTTTTGTACCTAGTCTGAAATGAATGATCAATTCTGAAAGAATAATTCTTTATACCCCTTCATCTAATAAAGGTAAAAAAGATGACGTAGATTTTAAAAATGTAAAATCATCAGCTCCTAACGATCCTTCAAGATTTTATCCCTCCGAAATATCACTTACCTAATTTAATCGCTGAACGTAGCTTAATTGATCAAATAATAATGACTATGCTAAAACCATATAACCCATTATCTTATACTCCGTATTCAATTCTTTAATCACATAAATAATTAGTGTAGAGGTAGAACCAATTTTAGATTTATTGTAAACGAATTGAATACGGAATATGAGATAATGGTTTATATGGTATTAGCATAGTCATCATCATTTTATCAATTTATTTTAAGATGAAATTTCTTCACATGATATTAAGAATTATCGCCTCAATTTCATTAACGTGCATGATCACTAAAAATTTGGATTCCATGTGCCGGAAGTTACACCAAACTATTTATTACAAGTTTATGGAGTAATAAGGAAAAGGAGAAGTAATAAATTGGTAAAGGCATAAAGTAAATTTGAAAGAAAAAATTATACGGAGTATTTGGGTTGAGAGTACACTAAATAATTAATACTCCGTATATATTTTCATGACAAACAATTGTTAGTACACTCATGATCAGGGGGTGATGATGAACTCATGAACCCCTCAAACTTCAAAGTAATGCAACATACATTACTTGTTCTTCATCCGTATATAAAGATCGTTTAATTTTGATCTTTTTTAAAAACAAATTTAAAAGATAACATATACGGAGTATATATATTAATACTAAGCTAGTTAAACTGAGCTTGTTTCCAAAAATGCATGTAAACTTAATCTAATAGTATAAGTTATGAAAACTAAAAAAAAGAAATGAAAATAGTCGATCGTCATGAAATCGTGTATATATTACATTATTTTTAGTAATAAATTGGTGAAAGAATATTTGAAAGTAGTTTATAATATATAACTTCATAACTCAGTTTTTGCAACATATGTATATATCTCACTTCGAATGGAAGAAATGTGAAAAGGGAAACTGTTAAAAGACATTGAGTTATTTGTCCTAGCTCATCATCAGGTCGATTAATAATAGAACTTCACTTTATGAGGTCGGCATTCATCAAGGACTACAAAATTAGTTGTATCCCTTTCTCTTTTTGATGATGGAGCTCGGAAATGGAATACATTTTTAATCTCTCGATTCCTTAAATATTATCCAATTTTAAATTTTTGATAACTTATAAATTAATTTTGAATATTTTTTGTATGATATTTTGTGAAATGTAATCATGATTTAGAGATGGAGGGAGTATCAAAATATAGTATTTGGATCTATTTTGTTATTAAATTGATTCAAATTTAAGTTATGTGTATCAATTAAAATTATAAATTTATTAATTTTGACTATTGAAAAAAATTATATTGGACGATCTTTTAGAGATGGAGATAATATTAAATAGCGGACAAAATCATCTACATTTTTTTGTGCCTTTCATTAGTATATAATCATGTAAAATATGAAGTATAATGAGAATC
The DNA here is from genome assembly GCA_019722365.1 of Lithospermum erythrorhizon. Classification (NCBI taxonomy): domain Eukaryota; kingdom Viridiplantae; phylum Streptophyta; class Magnoliopsida; order Boraginales; family Boraginaceae; genus Lithospermum; species Lithospermum erythrorhizon. Next base: position 69,630 of record JADFUC010001682.1, on the reverse strand, counting down.
ATTAAAAGAAGATGTATCATATTTATCGATTAAAGAGTGTGCAACACCTCATAAGTCATAAGGATACATTTTCATTTTCATAAATGATTTTTCAGTTTGAAATTTTGATGAATTAACTTTTACACTTTTGCATGAAAATATATTTGAATATGTTGTATTTAAACATTATAAATCATAACAAAATATTATATCTTTAATCTAATTTATTATTAATATGATAATTTTGAATCAAATCAAAATTTTATATATGAAATAATACAACATAGTTAGTTTATTATTTTGTTCATTAAAATACAAACATGAGTAAATTAGACAATTACAATCCCCTCTTGCCAAGTAATGCAAAGTTGAAAAGATCAAATTCATTCAGTAAAAAGAGAAAAAAGTCTCAAATTATGTTACCTAGCCAAGAAGCAAAGAAGTACTTCCATGGAGTTGGGAAGCCAGTTGATGAGTATCCTACACGCACCAATTTACATAACTACCTCCCCACCTCAAATAATTCACTCAATAATACCTCGAGCATCGATAAAAAATCGTTCAATTTTTAATATTGATATGTTAACTTTTAAAACTTTAACTTCAAATATTTTTTAATGCTAGTAAAGGAGAAGTGTGATGCACGACATGCAATCGATTTCTAAAACTGTGTAAAACTTACACTCCTTCGAATTTTTTTTTAATTAATATTTTTATTTTTTGAAGGGATACTTTGATCACAAATAAATCTTTAAATATAATATGTACCATAATAAAATAATGGCGTCCATAGAGAGATATTATACGAACCGAGATGTCTATGTGAGAACTACAAATATTATTTTAACAATTTCTGTCATCTAATCCACTGTATCGACGTAATTGATCATCAATATTGTATCATCAATTATTTGCTTTATGTCGGTTAATCGGGTATGACGAAAAAGTATAATTTAACTTTGCGGATTCCAATATATAAAATTATATCTCGCATGGAATTAAATAACAATATTGATTATAATAATAATAATCCTACCAAAGCATATGGTTATTTTAACTAATATCTATTATAAATAATAATAATAACAATATTTCTCTACATAATAATAAATAATAATAATAATAATTCTATAAAAAATATATGATTATTTAACTAACACCTATTATAATAATAATAACAATAGTTCTACATAAAATATATTATTATTTAACTAACACAAATTATTAAGGATCAAATGGCATGATGAAAAACCATATTAATGAAAGGAGTAATAAATATATATATATATTCTTTGAATTGAATTGAATCATGAAAGTTATAAATGCAAAATTGAGCGAAAATATCAGGTTATTCAAATACACACTTTAAATCATTAAACATGCACTGAAGATAAATAAATAAAGTTAATTAAAAAGTGGAATGCACGACAACTATAAAGATATATATGCCAAATATATATGATGTATCATCCTCAAATTATTTAATTTCAGTTGATAATCTTACGTATATGCAAGTATAAAGTATGATAGATACGTAATACTAACTCCATTTTTTTATTTGACGTTTTCGTATATCGAGGTGAAACTTTGACCATTAATTACTAATTACTTATTATTTAATAAAATATAAAAATTATATCATTGGGGATTGGCCTTCAAAATAGTTTCATAATATTATTTTCTTATACTTTAACATATAATTTGTAAGATTAATTGATAATCAAAGTTTCACCCGATATAGAAAACGAAAATAAAAAATAGAGGGAGAGTAAGCAATCTTGGTTGTAACTCCAACTTTGCATTTTTGGGCGGCAATTAAGAATTAATTAGTGCTTTTTGAAAACACAACCCTTTGTTTTACACTTCTTTATATACGTTAACGATGTTATTCCTAGCTTAAAAAGTATATGCTAAGAAAACACTCTTGCATTATACTCTTTACCTCAATTTAGAACAATTCTAAAAACAAGTGAAAGAAAAGCCGCATACAATCCATCCTCGCATGCCTTTTTCAAAGCCAGTTTATATTAACGTTAATGCCATTTTATTTAACATTATAAATACGCATCAAACGAAAGCCACAGAAGTCAATTTAAATATTAAAGTTTGTGAACTTTTATCATTGAAAAATAAAATTGGACTGATGTTTTATAAATGGAGGGAGTATTTATCAACTTAGGCAGGACCACTCTATGGCAATCACCAATGAGTAGAGAGTTTTGTTCCATATAGAGCTTCTCTGTTTCCACGAAGGAAGCATATATTTAACAAGCCCACTTGTTAGTTGAGAGTACTTGTTGATTGGTAACTATCATTTTGTGGTTCAACAAGTTCCTCTTTTAATTGGTCTATCTTGTCACTGTTCATTCAATTGTCCCAATGGGGTTTCTTGGAAATCTGAAAAAAATTGGAATCTTTTTAGATAAAAAATGAATACTTTCTATATCTTGAATTGGTCTAAAGAGCTCTTTTAGCTTAAATATTCATCTTTGCTTGTGAACTTGTATTATTTTTTATCTGAAAAATTGAGTAGGACTGAAAGGACTTTTTGATTTTCTTGATTTTGTTTAAGAGTTATTTAGTTGATAGCTCAAGTTCGTTCTTTTGGTAGAAGAGGTTACTTTGATTGGGGAAAAAAGTGGGTTTTTGCTATAAAAAAGGGTTATTTAGTTGATAACTCAAGTTGGTTTTTGAGGTTACTTTGATTAAGAAAAACAAAGTGTTTTTTGTTTTGCTATCCAAAGGGGTTACTTAGTTGATAGCACAAGTTGGTTCTTGAGAAAAAGAAAGTGTTTTGTTTGCTATAAAAATGGAGTCTTGGAGTTATATCTCTGATGGAAAAGGATTTGTTCTTGATGATTCTGTTTCTGAAACTGGTGATTTACCTGGAATTAGTAAAACTGGGTTGATGTCTAGTGAATTGAAGTTTCCATGGAGCTTTGATTGCAATTCAATGAGCTCAAATCAAGGGGGTGATCAAATTCAGGAGTTTGTTGATTTAGATTCTTCATATATGATGAGAAAGTCTTTACCTAACGATTCGATAGGAAATACTTTTGCTGGTAAAATTAGTGATGGAAGAGTGATTAGTGCAGCTTCAGTTCCACCTAATGATTTTTCATGTGAAGATGATTCTAGTTCTATGTTTTCGAGCTCGGTCATAGAAATGGATCCAAGAGATTCATCATTGATTGATTTGAAGTTAGGGAGGCTTAGTGATCAAGGAGATATTAAGGCTTTTAGTTCTTCTGTGGTGAAAACTAACTTTTCTTCTTCGGAATCATCTATACCGATGAAGAGAGCTAGAGCTGGAGGGTTAGGTTCTCAGACGCCTTATTGTCAAGTTCATGGTTGTAGGAAAGATCTGAGTTCTTGCAAAGACTACCATAAGAGGCATAAAGTATGTGAGATTCACTCGAAGACTACAAAAGTTATAGTGAATGGCATTGAGCAGAGGTTTTGTCAGCAATGTAGCAGGTCTGTTTTATGCATTTAGTCTTACTAGATTGCTTTTTTGCTCAATGATCAATTAGTGTTAATAAAAAGATTGAATTATAAAAAAAAAAATCATATGCCAATTGCCACATTACGACATAATTGAATATATAGCTATTTGATTTCATGGGATCTATTGGACTATTGAATTCCATTTCAGAAGTATGATCTTATAGTTTGAAGGCTGAGTGATATCCATTTCATTCAAATTAAATGACTTTGGAAAACGTCGAATGAGAAAATTTCAATTCTTTACCTACAGGTTCCACTTACTGGCTGAATTTGATGATGGGAAGCGTAGTTGTAGAAAGCGTCTTGCTGGCCATAATGAGCGCCGAAGAAAGCCTCACATTCACATCCATGCAGGCAGAGTCGGAAGGTTGTTTCAATCGTCCAACAGTAAGATTCACCTCTTGAGTTTCCTCTCTTTCCTATGGTGGCCAGCCTCTTCTATCCGTTTGAAGTTATAAGTATAATTTCATTTTAAAAGAGTGTCTAGGAGATGTGTTTAGTTTCATTTGTTGAATTCTACTTGAAAGAATATTATATTAGTCCGACGTTGTTGTCTTTTGTTTCTACAATCTTTCACTCATACGAGTATTCACAATAATTGGAAACTGTAGCTGCTACTAATAGTTGTTTGTTGCTTCTTTGTGGTTGGTAGCTACCAGGCCAGAAGGGAGTTCACTATCAGCGTCTTCATTTGTTTGTCAAGATCTACTGCCAACCTGCCACTTGAGAGATCACAACAATTTGTCTAGGCTTGTAAAACTTGAAGATGGGACTAATCTAAGAACTCATTTTAACATTACTGATGATGTGCGACAAAAATCCATTTTCACACAATATACCCCAGAAAAGCAATGTCACTCTGTGCAAGATGTTGGTTCAAGTGTCATGACTAAACGCGAAATCAATGTCAATAATTCACACCTTCAAGATATTGCAGATTCAAGCTTCGACTCCCGTGCAGCGGTCCCTAGTTTCCGGCTACATGAAGACATGTCTGTTTTGGACTCATCATCAACCTTTGGGGGATTATCAGATATAGCAAACTCTGGTCGTGCTCTCTCTCTTCTGTCATCTCAATCACAGTGCTCTTCAATGTCTACCTCCGGAGTTCCCACTGTTCTACCCTTAGTTTCTTCTGGAAGCCGTGCCCTCTATGGAATGAAACCACACAAAAAGCTCTTAGGAATGAGTTCTCAGCCTCTGACTAGTGGCACATCATCTGCCTTTAGCTCATCTCTGTTGAGCTCCTCAGAAAAGAATGGTGAGGACAATATGCTCATTTCTAATGGTGGAGCTGGTACCTATGGATATGATACTATCCTCCACCAATCACAATCAGCATACATAAATAGCAAGAACCATTTTCCTTTCCAGCAAGGTTCCACCATTAATCTGCTCCAATTATCGACACAACTCCAGCGGGTGCAGCACCAGAGGCAATCTTCGATGATGAAGAATGAGGATGAGGATTTCTCTGTCTTCAGAAATACATAATCAGATGAGAAGTAGGTGTGAGTAGATTTTCCATTCACATAAGAACTGCATTATGACAGTTGAATGAGCATAGCTTTATAGTATTTATTTTTTAGTCATGCACATCTATTATTCGACCTCAACCTTTACAGAGCGTTCTTTAGTTCTTATGAGGTCAGTTGATGGGCACATGTTGTTCTTCTACAGATGCTATGATAAATTCAGTTACCTGCTTTCGCCAATTGTTTCCATTGTGATGAAGTTAACGACTAGTCTGTTGCTCTCTGGTGACATTGCCTTCTATTTTATAGCATGATATGTGTTTATTATACTACATAAATAAAATTTTAGTCTTGGTTATAACTGAAACAAGCTAGGTAGCAGTTAATTTATGAAATGGTCTAAAGACTGCAAATTTAATTCTTGCGAAGTGGTGATTGCGCATTCTAAATGTTGATTCTGTAACATGCCTAAGAACAAAAATAAGTGCTTATTCTGCTTTGCATTTTTGTTGTGCACACGTTGTTCATTAGCTCCATTCCCTGCTAGTTGTCACAAGATAAAGTTCCCTACAATGCTGACGTGAATGGAGCAACCGTGTCAGGTTAATTCAACAATGTCTAGTTCATAATTTTTTTAGTTATCATGTGAATTGATGGATGTATAGTACTTCATAACAATTATAGTTTTGTCTTTGTAGATCAAATTTGTACTGGTAATCATTGATCAGGATCGGAGTCTGAAGCAAGCCGGAACGAGTAGAGGCAGCTCCAAGCTTTCCAAAGTATGCCAACAGAAGCCACATTAAAAAGTTACCATGGAGAACAAATTATTAAGATGGTTTCTTATTTCCTTTACTCCTTATAACTTTGTCTCAAAAAAACGACATCGCTTCATTTGCGCTACCGTCCGCTTGGGCCCCCTCACCAACAGAGAGGATAAATCCCGGGATGCGTCAGTGACGTGCCATGTCAAGGCGTCTGCACTGCAACCACTGAATTTCCAGAACGACTTCAACAAATGCAGCACGCCGAGGTTCGAACTCACGATGTAGAGGCATACCCCCGCTGGCAAGTCTACGTCTGGGATGCGCCTGTGACTTCATAACTTTGTCCTCATTATAATAGAAAGAGGTTATGTTCACTTGAATATGAAAGCTCTCTAAGACTCCAACTTTTAATTTGTTCTTCCCACTTTTGAGTTCTGAGCGAAGATGCTTAGAACTTAGAAGTATACATCATGCCGGGCCCCCAATGCTTCTCAAAGATACTCGGGTCCCCGCCCAATCCATGTAGCTTTTATCGAATAATATTTATCCTTATCCATGCCAAGAATGCGAATGCTGTTGAATATCAAGCCAGCTGGGGTTAAACGCTTATCTACTTAATTACTACTTCACAATAAATAAATGCTTATCAAGTTATTAGTTGTATGCATCTACTCAATCACCAAAACAACAATAAGTGACTCCGGTTCGATCCCCCGCATCGGCGATTCCTTTTTCTTCTTCTTTTGATCTGATCTGTTTGTGCTGCTGAAAATGAAAACAGTACATCGTTTGTGATACGAGATTTTGCCTGCGGATCAACCATTTTTGTATGAGATTTGCCGACACCTTGTATATTGAATCTTGAAGGCATATACTTGAACAATACATAGTTCTTGTCCAATGCATTGCTTAGGCAAAGCTTTTTTCTTAATTTCTTTCGAAAAGTTTTTTAATATATACGTATCAATATACTCTAAAATAAATTACGTAACAAAAAATGATAACGAATATACTCTAACATCAAAAATTTGTATATTTCTATAAAAGCATTAAATGCAGCCTCCAAGATGAGTACATACGTAGCCCGCCCACATTTACGAATTTTACAAGACCCACAACGCCGGTCACTTCCGATCGATGATGGTTTCAACTGGTCGACGATAGTCAACCCCGACTAACCCACTCCATCAACCTGGGCTGACATTTTGGCTTAAGTGCTGGCGGGAAGTTGCAGCCTGCTGATGTTCATATCTGATTAATTATGGCCCTTCATTCTTTTGGTATTATACAAAAACAAGTGATGTCCATATTTAAAAAGAAACAAAAGCTGGAAACCAATGAAAGAAACTTGATGTTTATGAAACAAAAAATTCCTTCATAACAATGCAAAATGCTAAGACGTATAATAAACTTCTGACCTCCATAATTAATAATAAAACATTAGTAATATCAAAATGATAATTAAATAATTCCAAGCATCTTGGACATGTATAAAGCCGGCCTAGATCTATTAAAAGATCCTAAGACATTGGAACAACCAGCCGTCTACTTTTTGGCACCATTAGCTACTGCAGCAGTAGAAGAGTCGGTCGAGTTGATCTCATCCCAAGCTTCGATCCAAGTCACCATCGCGTCAGCCAGCTTGCTGAAGTACTCATCCACCTTACCGAGCTTGGCTTTGACTTGCTTTGCGAGCTCAATGTAGCATTGCTGAGGTGTAGTGCATTCTTTCGTGAGTACATGGATTAAAGAATGGATCAGTTCTTCTTGCCAGTAGATACCCTTGTATTCTTTCTTGAGGTTAACAAACGGGTTGCTTGCCTTGCTGTGCCAGATGGGCAAGACTGGTTCGCTACCATGTCAGGTGATCACAGATGACCTACATGATAAATGTAATCAAATCCTTAAGCATAATGATTCAGAATCCTCCAAAACATAACTTCTAAAAATATAATTCAAAGAAACAATACCTTGGTGCACCAACCAGCCCACATGTCGTCGTAACGCCCAATAGGCTGACCATCACCCATAAGTCCAAAGTACATTACTGGACCTATCAATTCACGGTTGAAACACAGGTTCATGCCACACATGGGGAAGAGGGTTCCCTTAGGAATTGTCATTACAGCATCAACATACCTGAAAACGACAGGACAGGCTTAGTAAACAGTATAGAAAACAAAATGTAAAATAACAAAACAAAAACATATGCAACATACCTAGTGTTTCTCTCAAGTGGCTTCACGAGTTGTGTTGGTGCATCATAGTCAGGGATGTTAAGCCAAAGACCATGTGATACGGCAGTTGGTACTCCTTCACGGAGACTGAATGGGTATCCGCGGACAAAGTCAGCACCCTCTCTGAAGGGATCATACAAGGTGTTGAAGAAAAATGGTGTTGAAGGAGACAAAATGTTCTTAATGTGTTGCTCAAGTGCATTGATTTCTTTGCCAGATGGGTCTTTCGCAACCTACACATAATATATCAGTTTCAGGATAACAATCAAATATATTAAGCCCTTCGATTTTGAGACACCCGAAGTAGTCTTGGTGAAAAATGATGAATCTGCAAAATGGATCTCAACTCTAGTGAAAGAAATAACAGAACAATCACGTGAAATATGTGACAAACCAAATTAATGTTGAAACCTAATGCAGACTTATATGCAGATCCATTTTTTAAGAACACATGTAGAACAAAATCCTATCTTCGACAGTAGATCCACTAGGTGATTGAAAATTCAAGATCAAATGATAAAGAATACAATACTCAACTCAAATTTCAGCAAAAAGTTATCATCAAATCGAGCTAGTTATACAGAAAACAATCCACATTTCAGATAGTTTAATGTAGTATTTACTAATTTTAATACAAAATTAACAACAAAAAACACCAAATCAAAATCTCAAGTAAAAAATCAAAAATTATTGATGTATAAATTCACACCTTTTTTAAGAATCCAATACCAAAGATCCAAACTTTAGTAATAAAATTAAGGTGGTGTCAAGAGAATCTTACAAAGCAATCATCATTAATAGTAAAAATAATCCTCCTTCTTGGATACCTTATAAATTGAACTAAAAACTAACATAACCAATTAATAATTCAATAACAAAGATCCAAACTTTACATCAAAAAATGAAAAGGGTATCAAAAAAAATCTTACAAAGCAATCATCATCAATAGTGAAAATATACTTCTTCTTGGACACCATATATCCAAAGCATCTACAAGCAGAGTCTTTGAATGAAATACATGAGGCTTTGGGACCCAAAATCCTGTTAATATCATTACGATTATACAACTCATAATCAAAGCCTTGAGGGACATTAATGACCTTAGAAGGGTCACCATCTTGCACAATAATTAAATGGTATGGTTGGAAAAATGGCCTCCATTGTTCAAGGAAATCAAGGTTCCTTATTGTTGGTATCACTATGTCTAGCCTTATCTTTTCAAAAGGGGGTTGAGAAGCCATTGTTAGGGGGTAGGGAAACGAGGATATAGGTAGGAGGAGAGATGGCGTTTGAGTAGTGTTAGAAGAGAGGTTTTGTGTGTATTTATGGGGTTTGATGTGTGCGTTAAAATTATGAAAAACGGTGGCACCGATTTCGAGTCCGGCTGCATTAAATACTATGATCCCTCAGAGTTTTATATTTTGAACACGATGTAGTAGCTTAATTACGAAATACGTGATTTAATCGATCTACTGTAGCCTTTTATTTTAACTCCTCTTCCAACATAAACTTCGTTTACAGAAATGAACTTACATCGCACGAAACTGCAGCACTTAGTATTCTAATTATTTACTAATTGAACTATGCTCGAACATAAAGGAGCTATATTATTTCAACAACTAAACAATAGTAGACCGTCCGTATCAATATAGATAATTGTTTGAACTACAGGTATTATATCAAAATATTTGATTGGTTTGAGAAAAAATATTATTTTTTCATTATTATGTTGTTTTCCATATAAAGTTTAAATTATACCCTTAAAGTGTAATGATTAAATCTAATTAATAAATGATAAATGATTACCTTTAATAAAATACTTCTAATCTAGACAATCAATTATATTGAGGCTTAGTTTGTTTTGGATTAATTTCTCAAAATAAACGATTATGTCAAATGAACCTAGATGTGATCTTGTCTTAATTCATCTGACATAATCCATTATTTTTCATCTTAATTCGTTTTATAATTTGGCACAATAATTAAGAAACGTTTTTGTTACTTATATACCTTCATTTATAAAATAATAAAATCTTGAAAATATATTGAATTCTCATGGAATATTTAATTAAAGTAGAAAAAAAGCTCAAAAATATTTAATGTCTAATGATATAATAAGTTAAAGAAATATAAATGTGTCTATAAAATATAGAATAACAAGTAAAAAGAAACAAGAAAATAGTATTAGAATGACAAGTAAAAAAAATAAAAATAATATCAAATAACACTCCCTCAGTATCAATATAACTGATTATTTATGATTGAAGCTCTCTATCAAAATAGTTGATTGTTTAGAGCAAAAAGTGATTATTTAATTTATCAAAATAATCTCAGACGGGGTTTTAAAAAAAATTATTCAACATACCTGTTTTGTCTCATACTCCGTATTATTCTTATTTTCATTGGTTGATAATTTTATTTCCCGAAATAGTAAAAATCAATAATTAGCTTAATAAAATACTTTTAAACTAACGACTAATCATATTGATACGGAGGGAGTAAGGTTGAAATTGTGGAGACACCGACGTTAACATCACGAAAGGCGGGTTCAGTTGTAGCCATAATCCTACATCATTATCGGCAACCCCATAATCGATAATAACTCGATCCTATCCGCGATGCAACAAATAAGTAAAACTGGGATGATATACCACTAATCTCGTATATTTACGTTGGTGTTAAAATAACGCCGGGAAATAAACAACACAAGGATTTTACCCGTTCCCTCAACGTGAAATCTACATCCAAATTGGCCGCAAATCGAATTAATAATATCATGAAGATTGTTGCTGTGACTTAAGAACCTACTCAACTAATTCTCAATCCGGATGTTTTCTCACGAAACTAAAGGAATGAAGTCTCTCAGCGAACGCTCAATCACTCTGCGACTCTTTCACAACTTCACCAACAATTATAATAAACTCTCATACTCCTCTAAGAATAAGAATAAATTCTCCATATTCTAAACTATGACGATTTTTAACCACCATCGACGGCGGTATTTTCACACCATAGAGACTCCTAACACCCATATATATAGACTACAGAGACCCCAGGTCTAAAACCTAAACAGACAGAAACCACAAAACCAAAAAGGCCTTAAAATAGTCAAGATCCGGGACCTCGGCCGACCGCATCGATTGGCTCCACCTCGACTGCCTCCTCGAAAAGCTCGCCTGTCCCCTCGAGGTCGACCCGTGCTCCTCCCGATTCCACCAGATCTCAGCTTCAAAATTGGTGTTCACTTCAAACACCCCACTTGGACAAATTGATCACCGTCTTCAAACTTCAATCACAAGCGCTTTACCTCGAGTTCATCATCCTTGAACTCCCATCAGAGTTGGTCCCACTCAATGTCGCTTTCACCAATCCTAGAACAACCTTGAATGCCACCAACTTAACTATCAAGAGACATAGCCAAAACTTTTGCCCCTGCAATTTTCAACACATTTAAATTATCACTACGTTTCCTCGCTTTTGTCTTGAAGATCTTCTCGATCTTCATCTCGCACCTCGAACAACTCCTCCAAGCATGATTGGTCATCAATGAATTCTCTCTCTTCTTCTTTTCTCTTCCGTGCTCCACAACTCCCACTAGAACTAATTCATTGACCTTCGACGCTTGATCGTAATATCTCCTTTCTTCCGTTAGCAACTTTGGTGTAGGAAACACCTTCACAAATGACTTTAATCACGTCCGCTAACTTGGATGATTCATGCAACACAATCAGGTTGCAAACTTGTACAAAGTTCATAACCTTGGACTCTGAGCAACAACCCGTGCTCCTGCCATTTTCCAGAACTCATCACCAAACGAAGTCTTATATTCCTCGTTAGCTGCACTTGTCCGACCTCCAATACAAACTCGCTTTTCCTTTTCATGGCATCCCGTAACTCTGCAGTATCTCCAGTACCACAACACAGGAATTTTACCGCGACATCCATTTCTAATATCCAAGAAACTCCCTGTCACCCACGATAACCGTTTCTAATAACCAAGAAACCTTCTATCGATTTTCACCTGTAGTTTGTACACCGATCCTCACTTCAAGTTCAAGCCATCCCACAACACCATACATGTCACAAATTTCCTCCGTGATCCCCGATCTACCGATGACTTTTTCTCCCAACAAGATCTTCCAAATGATAACCCATGATCTCAGCTTCACATCACCCATACCACAAATCTCTAGGGACCTTCATCTTCAATATGAGCTTCTCCAAGAAATCTCAAGTGATAACCTTGTGATGTTCCAGAAACACACCCAAGAGTCAATCTCATCTTCCACCATTAGTCCTACCAGCAGCAACACACCTTGCATCAACACCATTTTTCAACCTGGCCATACACCTCTCTCGGTCAGCCTTCCAATCATCAAAATCCGTTTTGATACCAATTGCTAGGTATCCAATATCCACCGCTTACAACCAAACTCCGATACTCAACTGCTAAATCCTCTACACCATTATCGACAATCCATAATTGATATTAACTCGTATCTCATCCGTGATTTTAAATGTAACAATGACCAAAACCTCGTATGATATACCACTAATCTCGTATGAAAAAAGAGAAAGAAAATAACGCGGAAATAAAACAATATAAGTAGTTCTTAACCCTCGTTCCTCATCAATGCTGAAGGCAATATCCAAAATTTCAAGGTGTATCCATTAATAATATCATGAAGATTGTTACATGACTCAAGAACCCTCAAACCCACAACCTATCAATCGGATATTTTCACAAAAAACTCCAAGCACAAGTCTCTTACGAATGTTCCTCAATCTCTCATGACTCTTTTCAACTTCACCAAGAATTATGATAAACTCTCATAATTCTAAGAATAAGAATAAACTCCATATTCCCAAACTGCCAAGGCCCATTTCCGTACCACCATCGGGTGGTGGCATTTTCACACCCACATAGAAACTCCTAACACCATATATGCATCACAGAATCTTGCATCTAAAACCTAAACAAACATAATAGAAACCATTTATCAAAAGGCTCTGCAACCGCTAAAATACCGATCTCCCGGATCGTCCGATCATTCCAATCTCGACCAAGCCCCGAAAAGCTCGCTTCCGTAAATCCCCTCGAGGTTCCGGACTGGTCGTGGACCAGGCATGTCCCAACCTCCTCCCGATCTCCACTGCATCTGCTTCTCAAAATTGGTCATTCACTTCAAACAGTTGGTTGGTAGGGTACAATAGACGTGATTAGGCGCCACCCTCATTCAAAGTCCACTCCTAATAATCTCCTATAGTCTCCTATAGTTCCTCTCCTTTTGCTTTTAGAAATAATGAATCATACCATAGAATCATAGATGATAGATCTTTGTGGGGTTGGACGGCAACAAATCATATTGAAAAAGTATTGTTTTAAATTAGGATGTTAACGAACTAATTCAAACTAGAACTCGATTTATTTGGTTTGGCTCGAAAATAAAACTGAATAGACTAAACATTTGGCTTGTAATAATATCAAATAGAAAGTTGACTAGGAATTAATTTGAAATGAACCTTCGAGTATCTAGCTCAGAATCAAATTTTTTTTCTATGGACCCGAATGGACTAGAAATATATCGGAATAAGCTCGAAGTACATACGGAACGACTCGAGACAGTGAATTCGAAACAGGCGCAAAAAGACTAGAAATAGGTTTAACTTTGTTTTGATAATTCTTAAACATATAAAAGAATTTCAATAATTAGATTCATAAGCGATGGAACAAACGTGGATCATGGATGAGCAACTTCATGTTCGGAGATTTTTTATGTTCCAAAAGATTACTGTATGATGTATCATGATGATGATGAGATGCATCATTACTAATCATGTTAAAAGTTGTCTTTAATGAGTTGCCTCCATGTGGGGGTACAAACTCTTCTGTCACCCACAACATACTCATATTTTTTGCTCATCTCGCTTACCTAAATTTATTTAAATTTTCATTGCACAAAGTTACAAAAACACATCCTAAAAATTACTAACCAAGCAATGCATGTTTGATCTAGTAGTAAGTACTATAAATTATTATGTCAGAGTTTGAACTTCAATAAAGATGTAGAACCCCATATGCTTATAGTAGTATTATATGACCAAGGTATGTATCTATTACAATTACAATGTTAGATGATGGTCGAATAATTTTACCGCTATTAGATGTTGGTTCATAGAGGCGAGCAAATTACGTTATTGTACCAAGATTTTGATATCTTGTAAGGTCTTAGTCATAGCTGATCCACCATTTTTTCTAGTTAAAGAAATATTCATAGATAATTAGATTCCTAAGGTCAGTCATAATGGATTCTTCCCTACCAATCATTTCGGTTTATAAAAAACCTAAAAAATTACTTAATAATATTGATGATTTGTGTTTATATATGTTCAGGTAAAACAATAATATTAGAGTATGATTGGTAAAACGGTCCAAAAACTTGGGACGAGAAGTGTATTTGATTTTCACCTTATCAGAGAGGACATTGATGGTTCCATGATTAGACTTGACATCAATCAGGTGAATTAACTCAAGAGGAAACTGAAATTGTATGGTTAGTTTGTCAATATGCTTCACATGATCATTTCGTACACCAACTAGCACACTAATGAGACATTTTCCAGAGTCTGAAATCATCTGCTGCTTGAAATATAGTTGAATATAATTCAGTATTTTTCACCCTAAGATGAAAAGCTCAGACAATGAACAGCTACAGAAGTTATTGCAGATATCTGAATCATGGCTATCCATGTACTATATCTTGATAACTATATTAATACAATGCCAATACACTTGCCTCCCCTCCCGTCATCTTCCCCACCGAAGACCGAACAATGAACTCACATTTTACCAGAGAACCACTGTACCGATCACAGTCGTGAACCTTGTCATCTTAGAATTCAAGGAATATAAATGGAGATGTATCCACAACCACAACATTCATGAATAAAAGATTTGGTTCTTATTTGAAAATAATGTAATGCACTTAGTATACAAGTATTAGGCAAAAACATCGGGGTCCAGCCAACTTCAATCACAAAAAAAAGTGTTCTCGGGGGTTTACCGAATCAAACTATTCAAACAGTTCCAAAGATAATCTACAAAAATGCAGAGAGAAACACTAGGGGGAAATGTGCACAGGAGAGAAAGCATTGGAGAAGGATGCAAACAGGAAATCAACCTTATTTGAAACTAAAAGAAAACTTATTACAGTCGGAAAGAACGGGGTTTTCAATCTTAGTTGACAAAGTCTGCTCTAGATCAGCTCTTTCATCTATCAGGACTCAGGAGGCTGGTGGACATCAACCTATAAACCAACATAAGTAGCGCGAAACATCTTTCATGATTTGATTTCTCAGAGACCTACAGAATCAATCCCCAACCGTTAACATGAAAAAAACCTTCTGTTCACAGAAATAGCCAAACTCAACATGGTAGGTAATTTCAAGCTTTTCTCTACAGTCCAATCTTATGCCTGAAACTATTTGTTTAGCATCTCTCTGCTATGGACCCTAATAAAAACTGTCATCCACAGTCTTGATAAAGATCCTCTTGCAAAACGTTAAACAACATTTCACATAGTTTTAACATTATTCTACCATCAAGCAGTTTAATTTCTAACTTTCTAGACCAAATAAATGCTGAAAAGTATCAGGACAACTAAGACACACCTATCCAAATCTTTAAAACATAACTGAATATTTCGAATTGATCAATTTCCGGATGTAAACAGGACAACTAAGACACACCAGGAGCTACATTAACTGAAGGGAAGATAGAAGGGAAATTGAAGGTGGGACCAGAAGTATGTACACGGGGTTGCATCCAAACATGTCAATAAAATTCTAGTCTTTATTTCAAGAACCTACATTAACTGATAGCTGATATAAGAACTGCAGTCATATAATGAATCTAGTTGATCAATCGAACAGGAAATAAGAGACTTGTGAATTTGAGTAACATACAATAAAACTGATAGTTCCAGATCAGAGAAGAACATGCTGTGAGAAAATAAATTGGATTTCCACTATTATAAGTCAAAGAAAGGGTGTCTTTCCAGCTATTGCTAGGCTTGAAACGCAAGGGATATCAGTATGCTCGGCGCGTCATACGTTTTGGCTTTTTCACAAAACTTAAACGAATTTGTTTAAGACGTCTTCGTTTTCTAGCCATCTTCTCAGGCAATGTCTCCCTCTTCTTCTCCTTCTTGATAGCAGTAGGCTTCTTCTTCGCAAACCTAGGATCCAACTTGTATGCTTTCGGTTCAACTGGCAGACCAGCATTTGCAGCTTCCTTAAATAGATCATTGGCCTTATCCACTCGCCCATGGGCGACCAATTTTCCCATCAATAGATCGTAAGTTTTTATGCCTGGTTCACAACCATCCGCCTTCATCATTGCAAACACACTCATAGCATGATCAATCCTCTCAATCCCACACAAAATCTTTAATAAGCCATAATATTCCTTCTTATCAAGTGCAAAGCCATACCCTGCAGATTTCATCCTGTCAATCATTTCATCACCCTCGCCGACCCTAGCAGCCTGATACAAACTCCTAACTAGCGAAATAAACGTTGTTTCATTTGGGTGACATCCCCACTCTCCCATCCTATGAAATAACTTCATCGCATCCTCGGTCTTTCTAATCTTGCACAGATTACAAATCAACACATTAAAAGTCTCCACATCTCGTGGAATACCCTTCTCCTCCATCCCATACAACACCTTTTCTGCCTCGGACTTGAGCCTAAACGGATCCTTCTTCCTACTCAACCTACACACACAATCAAGCATCTCATTACACGCAAACGTACTCAGCTCAAACCCTCCTCTATACATCTCCGCAGAAAATCTCACAGCCTCATCAAACTTATCATCAACACACCACCCCTTAATCAACATATCACAAATATGCTCATCGGGAAAAAACTCGTTCGCCAAATTCTTCACCATTTTCTCAGCATAACTAGCAAAACCATGATCACACAACCTACTAACAACAACCTTCAAACTATCCAAACTCTTAACAAACCCATAATCACTCTCCATTCTCTCGAAAAACGATACAGTCTGCGTCGGCCTACCCGCCCGAACAAGCCTATCAACAGCACACTCAAAACACTTCCCACCAACAACCCCTTTCCCCTCAACAAGCAAATCATGGGTAGCCTTAAAATCCTTCCTCCTACCAAAATAATCAACAAAAAACCCCAAAACCTCATCAGTAACCTCAAAATCCGATCTTTTTTTTACCCAATTCAAAAAACCTAAAACTCCCCTCCCAGCATCATTTGACAAATTAAGAGTTTTAAGCACAATTTCAGGTGTTAAACTCACATGTGAGTAAGAAAGTTCAAGTCTTTTCACTACATCAAGAGATTCAACATCGGGGTCTTTAAGCAACTCAACAGACAAAGCTTCAACCAATTCTTGATCTTGATTTTGTTGGTTTATCACAATGGGGTCTTTAACCAACTCAGTAGATGAAGTTTCAGCCAATTCTTGATCTTGTTCTTGATTTTTTTGGGTTGTACAAAAGGTTTTTGAGAGAAAAAATGGAGATGTGTGGAGAGGGTTTTTGGTGGTGGAGTGGAAAAAGTGGTGGAGGTAAGGTGGTGGTGGCGGCGGAGGAAGGGAGGGGGTGGTTGTGTAGAGGCGGCGGAGGAGCGAACGGAGGTGGACAGTGGAATTGCGTCGAAACATTTTGAGGGTTTTGGGGTTTGGAGATTTGGATTTACTTGTGACCTATGAGTAACCACCATGTACTGGGTCCGAAAAAACCGAATCGATAAAGTGGTAAACTGTTCGGTAAAAACTAATTTCAATGTCTTAAGGTACAAATGTTTTCCTATTTTACCGTGCATGAAGTGTGGGTTAGATCTTACGCTTGGCTCATTATGTCGACCAATATAAGTAAAATGTCTGTGAAATATTTATAAAATGCAAGCCGCGTAGGTGTGGGTTGAAATTACTTTCAACCAGCGCTCCGTATGATGGAATTTAATTATGAACTCATGGCAACACGTTGGGTCTGATTTATTGTTATTAATATTTTGCTAGTAACAATTCAACATAATTAAGATACTTAATTAATTTAAGATTTATTATGATATATATTAACATAAAATATCATGATACATAATTACATATCATTAACAAAAAATAAAAATATAATATATAACGATAAGTTTTAACATTTTTTACACAATGTTCTTCACATTCCTTATAAATAAGCTTAACATAATTATTTGTAATTACCAACTTTAGCATTCGTAACGTTAAAAAAAATTAAAAATATAAATTCACACATCTCAAAACAAACATAAAATTATAACATACGGGTCATAATATCCAAAGTTGTAGTTTTCAACCTACAAAAATATAGCATACCGATTATTATCTTACATTTTTTTGAAATTAGAATGTTTAACATTTTTCATCCGCCCTGAGAAATACACATTGGTTAAACGCCGGAACAAGCGAGACTATGTGCTCGGTTTGGCAACCGACCACGAGAACATGTGTTGGGTTTGGTGGCGAACCCGTGGCAGCGTTGAGTCTGATTAGCAAATAATGTAACATTTTGACATAATTTAACATTAATATAAAATTTTATATTTTAATATTAACAAAAGAATTTAACATGATAAATATTAATATATCTATCATGATATATGTTAACTTTAACATTCTTAAAATATTAACAAAAATTGAGAACAAAATTTAAATTAATAAAAAATAAAAAATAATGTAAAGTCATAACAAAATATTTGTGAAAATAGAAAAAAAATTTATTGAATGTGAATAACATTGTGTAAAAAATAACTATGTTAAACTTATTATTTATATGAACTCGTAACAAAATATTTTGAGAATGTTAGAGTTAGTAATTACAAATAACTATGTTAAACTTATTGTTTATATGAATGTGAAATAGGGCAAAAATGGTAAACTTATTGTTAATAATATATGTATCATGATCTATTTTATATTAATATATATCATAAGGAATCTTAAATTAATTAAGTATATTAATTATGTTGAATTGTTATTACAAAATATTAATATCAACAAATCAGGACCCAACATGTACTACATGGGTTCCGCAGTCAAACCGACTTAAGCAATAGGTGGGAATAAATATTTGTGTATCAATTTGTACTTATATTACCGACCATATGGAGTGTGGGGTGGAAGTGATTTCCAACCCACACTCCATGCAGTCAGTAGGGGTAAGATGGAAAAAAGTTTGTGCCTTGGAAATTAAGGCTTTGGATTTATATACACCCAAACTGTTCTTAGGTATAATTTTTTGTTGATACACCTAGATGGGGCGTTTTGTTGAAAGCATCAAATTCGAGATTGAAATATCGATTTTTTTATAAGATGAGAACCATCCAAAATCGGATAAAAAAACGTCAGTATCACAATTGAGCAATCGGACCTGTTCCAATCTATGAGAAATGGGCTGATGAAATAAGTTTATGCATGCATGATGCATACAATTTTTTAAAAAAGTTGGGTTCTATATTGTAATTTTGTTTAGTAAAATAAAATGTGAGGCTGAAACATATGTGAATTTGGACTTATGAGTATAATTCATAGTTTTTTGAAATAAAAACATAAATATGACATGATTCACGTATTGGACATATAATACAAAATAATGTATTGTTTAAGATAATGGAAGTTGAATATTTTTTAATTATCTAAATATACATGTATAATTCACGTCGTATTTTCGATTTTATAAATATTTGAATATGTGTGCTTGAGGTGAGCTACATCGAGCCAGTTACTCGGTTTGACTTGAGGGCAGAGAAGCTACTTCAGTTCCATAAATTAAACCAAGTTGCTTTCTAAAGCCCATTATACAACTCGTTAACTATTTCTCAACTATTATATACAAAAATTTAAACTATAATACTCCTTCAATTTATATTTCATCCATATATGATAATTTACTTATATATTGGTCCGAATAAATGATTTATGTTTCGTATAATATAAAAAATGTTTGTTTATTGATTTGTGAAGTAAACAAAATTTATTATACAATTAGTTAAGTTTGTGTTATAATGAGGCATTGTCAAGTAAGTAGCTCAAAGTTCGGTTCATATTTAGCTTTATCCCGTGAGCCAACACGACTTGAAGCTAGCTTTAGAAACACAATGGACCGAACCGATAAAAAAAATTCTCGGTTTAGTCTCGATCATGTACATGTTTGCCCAACATTGGAGTGCTAACATTGAAACAATAATTACTTACATACTTAGGTGGTGGCGTTTTTGATGTAGTGGTCGGAACCTTCCGGCTTATAAGGATATAAGTCGGGGGTTCAAATAGAGTAATATTAGTTGTTTAATAGCGATGCATTGTCGTTCGTTGGTTTAAATTCAATATTGCAAGGAACAGGATTGGCCTGATTGGTTCATAATGGTATGGTAGCGATGAAATGTTCAACATATTAACATGCTTAATATGGCATACCTGCTAATCGTATATATCAACATGTTCATCATTTAATTTACTCAGCTTGTTTAACTTCAAAAACCACTCACATACATATATTGACTAGTGTCAGATGTGAAGGAGATCGCTCAGTCTTGACTTACCGAACCTTTCATGTCATGAGTACACGGATTATATTCGTCAAATATGATTGATGTTTCTATCAAGATTAATACTTCATATGTTTCCACAATAAATGATTGTCTAAATTTTTTTATTTTTTTCATAATAATTGATTGTTTATAACTTTAATATTGTTTTAATCTTATTTTGACGGACTTCAATATAGCTCAAAATCATTACTCATGAGAAAAGTTTCATAGTATTTTAAAATTGCACATAGGAATAAATATATAATAGGTTACTTTGCTTTTAATGATTGCAGGGTATATTAGTAAACTATCACAACTCTTTAATTAAATCATTTTAGCCCTAAACAAATATCTATTGTGGAGCAGTTAGTATTATCTTAATGAGAGCATTATGCGTTCATTGATACTCACCCACAAACTTTAGTGGAATATCTCGAAACTCAGAGTACCAAAGGATCGTAAACAGAAAATCTTCTGATATAATATCTGAAACTCAAAACTCAAAGAATTTATAGAGGATCATAAACAAGAAAATCTTCCGATATAGACAAAACTTAGAATAACCAAAAAGTTCTAAATCTTTGGAAGAAAATAATACTAATCCATCCATTTTCAATAGTAAAGAAATTAATATTGTTGTCTTAACTAACACACACAACTTAAATTTGAATCAAATGATAATGTTAATTATAAAGTATATTAAAAATACTATATATTGATATATACGAGAAAAGTTGCCACAACGCGTTAACATAAACATGTTGAAGTATGAAGCCATTTTCGGATGTTTTGGGAAGCTTCATCGTGAGCCATCGGGCAGCTAGTGCCGATAGGCGGGCGTAAATAAACGTCGAGGGCCAGCGGTCTCGATGACCCACATCTTGAATGAAGATATTGAGCGATTTTGACGGAGGCTTATTTTAGGGTTCGAGAATATTCCTAGCAGTCTTTGTTTTGCCGATAAATAGATAGTATTTGCTATGAAATATAATACACTCAAATATTAGAATCATAGAAAATATTCTTGAGAAATTTGTGAGGCTTGTAATTAGAATTTTCTATACATAAGAAAAGCATCCCAATAGAGATATACAGAATAGAGGTTCTTAGTAGTTCTCTAAATAATTCTTCTGAGCTATTAGTGGATACATGCTTGAATTAGATTATCTACCATTGAGGTGAACGAGAATAAATTCTTGTGTTGTTTATTTCTTTCTTTCTTATTTTCATATTTTGAATTGGCATAGATTATCATTGAAGTTTGGATTATGTCTTGAG
This sequence comes from Lithospermum erythrorhizon, assembly GCA_019722365.1. NCBI lineage: Eukaryota > Viridiplantae > Streptophyta > Magnoliopsida > Boraginales > Boraginaceae > Lithospermum > Lithospermum erythrorhizon. The sequence goes on along the minus strand of JADFUC010001682.1, from coordinate 47,781 downwards.
AAGGACTCGTGTTATTGGGTGAATTAGGGATGCTTTAATTGTGCAATAACGTGTAGGATTCCTAATAATTGATATCAAGAGGGTTGTGATAATCAATAAGTAGTCAGAGGATTATATTTGAGACGAAGGCGTTGATATTGCAAGGTATGAGATTGTTTGATGGTACTAATTTCCATTGTGGAAAGATGCAAATTGAAGACTATGCGTACATGATGCCCAAGCTGAACCATTATCACAGCGAAAGAGATGACTATGAGAAGTGGAACAAACTGAGCGAGGAAAGTTCTAGGGATGATCAGATTGGCCCGGCAATAATATATGCTGAAAAACCCATAAGAGAAATAGAAAAGTATTGGCAGTTTTGTATGAAACCCACTACTATAATAGGTATTTTTTATGAAAATATCTTTAATTTGTTGAATGGTTGAAGTACTTCTTTGAACACACACTTGAATAATATGAACAACATTATTAATCAATTGACAATATCAGTTGTTGTCGATGATGAATCGAAAAGCATTAATGATTATGGTATCGTTGCCAAATAGTTATGAATTCATGAGGGAGTTCGGTGAGGCATATTCTTTGGGGAAGGACCCGTTGAACTCGAGGATGTTGTTGCTCGAATTTTGGATAGAAAAATTCGTGAAGGAAAGCAGTGTGATGAATTCGGGACCTACTTTATTTGTAGGGATGGAAGTGGAGAACAACCATGGAAACAAGGCGGGAAGAGTAGATTCGGACGGACAGTTGAATGTTGAAAATGTGGCAAGAAAAGTCACATTAAGAAACATTGCGAGGCAGGGGATCGATGTGAGTAGCGTTGAAGATGCTCTTACGATGGTGATGTGAGTTCGATTGACTCTTAGATTAGATGCAGACATCATATCATATCATGGTGATTGTAGCATAATGGTAATTTTGTTCTTTGGAGAGATTTGGAAGGTTCATCTTGTAGATGAAGGGCCCATGATATTTGTGAACATGGGTGATGTTGATTTGAGGTTATCAAATGGTTCCGTATGGAAGATTACGAAAGTCGGATGTTCCCAATGACGAGGCAATCTTGGACCCCGATAAGTCAATTGGATGTTGAGAGTTATGGGTTTACATTTGGTGATGAGTCACGGAAGGTGACAAAGGGAGCACATATTGTTGCTAAAGGTCAATCAGGTACTTTGTATAAGGATTTTTTAACCAAAGGGGTGTTAGAATCATCGGGTTATGACATTAGGGAAAAAAATGTGGTAAAAGGGTCTCTCGACCTCTTAATATTTTGCTAGCGAAGAAGGTGTTCGATCAAATGCGAATGTCAATAAATGGATCAGTGGAGGTCAAAGGTCAAGAAACTGAGAGATTCATTGAGCCAATCAGTTTGGAGAGATTTCAAGGTACATGGGAAGAAGATCAAGAAGGTTAGCGGTTAAGAAGAAGAACATATTCTTGGTTGAATGTGGGAAAGTCCAGCAGGCGATGGTTTTGGCTATGACTCATCGATAGCCATGTTGGTGACATTCAATGATGTTCTTGGACTGGAGAAGAATCTTTGGAGTTGGGTTCGACTTCGGTGGGAGTTGAGGATGATGAACTCGAGTCTTTACTTGGCAATTCAAGACTAATGGAAAAGACAAGATGCGAAAATGTCTTCAAGTGGGAGATTGTCGAAGTATGAAGCATTTTAAATTTGTTTGGGATGCTTCATCGAGAGGCCATCGAGACCCCAGGTCTTGATGGGGGAAGTCTCGATGGCGGGGCGCAAATAGCTTATCGAGACCTCGCGGTCTCGATGGGGTCTCGATGACCCACGCGGCTGAGGCGATTTTGAGGCAATTTTAGGCTTATTTGGGATCCGAATATTTTAGCTAGGTCTTTGTTTGTCTATAAATAGATGGCTATTATCTATGAAATAGAATACACTCAAATATTAGAATCATAAGAAAATAGTCTCGAGAGATTTGTGAGGCTTGTAATTAGGTTTTCGATCTATAAAAACATCTAATAAAAGATAGCTAGAATAGGGTTCTTGAGTAGATCACGTAAATAATTCTTCCTAAGTTATTAGTGGATGCATCGGGCCAGTTAGCTCTCATTGAGGGTGAACGAGGATAAATTCTTGTATTGTTTATTCTTTCTTTCTTATTTGTCATATTACGAATTAGCGTAGATTATACGGTGAAGTTTGGGTTATCATCACGGAAGGGATTCGTGTTATTGGGTAATTAGAACATTTTAATTGTGCAATAAAAGTGTAGATTCTAACAAAATAATGCGAGTAATACCTCTCTAGATAAAATAATCAATTGAAACTCAATTATCTAAAGTCTCGAACCATTACTAAATTGGGTAAAGAAATATTTATGTGTCCTCATAAAATTGAAGATGACTTCAGGAAGACATTAGGCTAAACTATCTAATATTTAAAGTCAAACAACAATCATGAAATTTGTCTTACATTTCCACAAAAGGAATCTCTTGATCACCGACTAGCATTTTAAATTAGCATAGAGCTTAGTTCTTACACTTTGAGCGAGCCGTTGTGATACTATGTGTATCAGCCACTATGAGCCTCGAATTGTCGTTATTAGATTTGATGGGTAGCCTCACGAACCATGTTTATCTTTCGGTATGTTTATGTCGTGCACAAATGCGTTTTGGGGAGAGCTTCACGATGATCATCCATCAGGATTGTTCCATCTTAGCAGTGAAGTTTGTATGAGTTGGGCTTCAAATATAGATATCTGTATAATCGTTGTAATAATTCTAGCAGTTGTGTATCACGATTATAATGTAGAAAGTTTGTTAAAATTTGACCATTTAAATAAAATAAGATGATTTATTAATGAAGGTAATAATTAATTATTATACATTACGAAAATAGTTGAACTAGTAAAAAATATCATTAATCTTAATTATTACTTATTAAATTTGATATCTCAATTATTTTAAATTTAAGAAAAATTTACCTACCCAAGATAATTTTATATCAAGACTCTTTCTATCCTTGACTTTTGAGATTATCTTATACGTATTTGTTTGCTTGAGTTGAAGAAATTTAGTTACGATTTATTAATGATACGATTACGTTAATGTTCATTAATTTTATATGTACCCAATTTTAATGTAAAAGTAATTTGCGTTTACAAATAAATTAGATAATATAATTGAAAAAATAAAAATAAAAAGTGTACCAAAATTATTATATACCTTATGTTAGAATATGTACCAAATTCATTGAACAAATTGGTATAAATTACCTAAAAGGTTAAAATAAGCTTATATAATTGACATGAATAAATTTAATTTTGAGAAAATGATACGTATTACCTAAAATGTATCAAACAAGAAAAAAATATATATCATAAAATATTATAATTTATATTTTTTATCATTAATAAATAAAAAATTTAATAAATCCATAACTTTCCATCAAATTATCTACGGTACCGGTCGAAAGTGTAGGTAATAGGTACCAAACTTTAATTTCGCATGCTAGTAAGATTGCATACAATATTATTTTCTAACGAACTCATAAAATAATCAATTCAAATACGACAATAAAGACGTCCTCAGTAATCTGAAAATTCAATCAGAAAAATTTCATTATATAACTAACTGTAATAGCAAGAGAGATATATATTTTACTTGTCTTCATTCGAAAGTTGAAACATGTAAAAGATATGACAGTCTAATGATAAATTAGCAGATAAAGCACTATAATGATATAAATCAATAATAACACAAATTGTGCGTATATGGGCACCTAACACAGATCTTCTTCATTAGCTAGTCGAGTAAATCCATTTTAAGGTACTTGACTTTCGAGTCCTACTAAAGAGGTCCACCAGAGATCAGAAGCAATTGCTGAAGAAATAACTAGATCGTCTTCATTTTTGGAATGAGGTTGATAAAAACTCAAAAGATACCAATTCGCCCAGTGTAACCCAAAGTTCTTCCATGAAACCCACCAAATGAGCTTCCATTCTGATATATATTCTAATATATGAATTGACTTGGCATCTTAATGGGCTTTTCTGGATCAGTACAGCCGAATACAGAGTTACGAATCTTGTGAGTGGCGTGATGCGTATGGAAAATGCTGTGCTGTTCATGTCTTACATAAATATGCACCATTATTAGGCTACTAACTGCTGCGTTTTAAAATTCTTCATTCTTGATGCATCTGTATATTCTCTACTCTCATAAGCGTACAAAATCTTAAAACGTCGTTGGGTATTTGTATAAAACAGCCTTGTCCTTTGGTCAGCGGCATAGTAGGTTGAATTACGAGACGTTATTGAGCCAGGATCTCCTTCCCTTGATCAAGCTTAAAAAACGTCTTTAATCTTTCTTAGTATCCATAGGATTGGCGATAGTCGTGAGAATCACGATAACAATCGTGTCGCATATTAGAGTCCAGCCGGATCATTATAATCAGTATTATTAGCATACAATTATCACATTCTAACTGGAAACTGAAGGATAGGAGACTCAGTTCATGACCTGCCTCTACCTTCAAATGGTCCATATGTTGCCCTTGTTTGTTACAAAGCTAACTGAACACATTATGCCTTATTGTCATGTCGACCCTGGAGACATGTAAGCCTCGGAAGATCAGTCAAAATCAACCTGAAACAATTAAAAATACATTCAATTATATTCCATGCATGTCTGTATACATATGAAGTCTTATATTCTCTAGCTATAAATCAAAATAACTAATTCATAACATTTATTATCTATAGGCAGAAGTGATGGACAGTTTGTAACTTTCACTATTGATGAATTGAAGACATCAATTTCCTATTAGATAAGGTATTTATTATCGTCGGCTGCGCTTAGCGTGAAACACTTTTAGAGAAGTGAGTAATTACCCGCGACAAAGGAATTACAACATGCATTTTTACCATGTTTCATGTCTGAAGTTACTACTATCTTCATAAAGAAATTGGATTAGCATTAATATTGAACTTTCCGAATCAAATATAAATCTTGCGATATTTTCTCCCTCCATCATCCCAAGACTTGACCATAGCTTTGAAATTGCTTAATTCCACTTTGTGAAGGGCTGATGTGTCCATTGATTTTGCTACTTCTAATTATAATTATAAAACTTGACTTAACAATAATACTTAACAGAAGTGAAAAATGAGTTCTTGAATTGTTTTTGAATAATGTGTCTAGTAGTATATATATTATATAGAGTAGATGATAGAAGAAATAAAGAAAGAGGTTATTGGAAGGTAAACGAATGCATATTATCCATTAATTGAATGCATGCTTTTATTATTGAATCAATCAACAATGTAGTTGACCGCTCAACATTTGACTATAGGAAACTATTGGTATTATTAGACGGTGTAATTTGAAATCAATTGCATGCATGAGACGATGCATAAAGTTGTGATTCGTGATCAAAGAGAAGAAGAAGAATGGAAGGTAACAAAAAAGAAAAAGGAAGAGAGGAAGATATTAACAAGATCCACATTAAATCAAGAACTGCAAGGGTGCATGCATGTATATATGTTTGATGATTTTGTATACAAGCGCTATATTATTGACCTCCCTTCAGCCAAGCGTTTCAATTTGTAATGGATCCTTATATAATTATATTTTAGGTTGTGTATATTGAAACAACCTTAATTTTGTTTAACATCTCAAGTATAGAGTTTATTTTGCCCATGATACTATCATTATTCTACATATAGTTTCAGCCAAATATATACGACGTACTATTGTCCTATATATAAATGGCCCCTAATTCTATCAGCATACTTTTCAATTAGACGTCCATTATTTCAGCTGTTAAAAATATAGTTAGTTTCATCTAACATAACAAAAAGCTCCACAATTCACAACTAACTAGTTATATACAATACGCGATGCTACATGCAAATTATTTTATTATTTTATAATAAAATTATAATGAAAAAATAAATAAATTTAAAAAAAAACTATAAAAGAAATAAGATGGCGTTACCATGGAGAAAATAATACAAAGGGAAGCGCGGCTCTTTTTATTTCCTCTGGTTATAATTACAGTATGCTTAGTAGATATTGACTAGTTTATGGAGAAGTTATATACTATTAGGCGGTTACACTATGAAGAGTTACTATGAAAATTAAAATAAAAAAAAATTATTAGGAGAATGAAATAGGAAATACATTAATTTGGCGAGCGACATGGCAGGTCGATAGAGGCGGTAGACATTATACATATAGTATAGATATTTTGTCGTCATCATCAAACAATTGTACTCATGTATAGGTGTATATCATATAGCATTTTGAGGTTTAGTATTAAGTATGTTTGGAATATTCCAAATTTACGTAGTTTTGGTAAATTTGGAATATTATCTTTCAGTACTAGACCAAAACTCATTCTTATAAGAGGTTTTTAATAATATGATCGTGTATCGAATGACTTCGAACCCGAAATGCACCGTTGTGATTACAATGGAAACTCATCTTTACCAGCAGCTTTTAATAATATATTGGGTGTATTGGAATGACTCTAGACAAAAGGCAAAAACTCTTCCTTATGAATAATATTCGTGATCAACACACTAACCTAATGAGATTAAGTTGCTTGTGCAATTAAAGTCTCAAATTTATCAATTTTAACCTTCATACATATAATATGGTATATTAGGAGAGAGCTAATGAGCACGTCGGTCATACATGTTTCAACGTTCATCATTGATCATGTTTCAAAATGACCTATTCGATCACACTTTATATTTCAAAAGGTGTTTCGCTTGGTCATTCATCAACTTTTCGATTAGTGCAGATTAATAACTTTCAAAACAATTATTTTTATTAATTTATAGAGTAATTTGATAATTTTACTCTTGAATAAACATAGTCTGTTGCTCTTTTTCTTGAATAATTACATAGTTGTAGAATTTCTTTAAGTATATATGTAATAATTATGTGACTCTTTTTGAAAACTTAAATATTGATTAAAATAAAAATATATTACAACCAGGCCCTTCTACACCCACCCCTACCACTTGACGACTTATCTGTAGCGAATAATAACTTTTTAGTAGAAATGACTAATTTGCCTTACCCAATGAAACTTCTACCTTTCAGCACAAATAGGGGGAGCAAAATAGTCATTTCGCTTTGAACTTGACACTATTTGGGTGTGTGTATAACTGACTTCGACCCACACCACTTACCTACTCTTTCACGCCGCGTCGCGCTAACTAACCACATTTGTAACCACGGTCGATTTTGATCTGAGCCAACTGGCAATCAACTCCTTTGATAAACGCCTCCACCGTGATTATTTCCCCAATTCGTTCAAACCATTTGCAAAGAAATCAAATCTAATTAAATTAAAATCATACCTAATTAAATTACATTAAATTGATTAATTCAAAATCAAAAACAAGTTTAAGGGGTAGAGTGGGGTGAATTTTTCTCGATTTTACATTCGATGTTAAAATTATTGATAATGATGATTAGTTTCTAAATTTTTGTCAGAGATGAAACGCTTGGTAATATGATAATTTGGGTTGAACTTCTTTGAATATTAAGTGTCGTTTCCATAAAAAAAAATGCGATAATAAGATGGTAACTTCAGAGTCAAATGATGGTGATGAGTGTAAATTGAAGCAGGGGAGAATCCTAATCAAAGTTACTTACTGGAATATACATGTGATTCCCGGCACCTTTGAGGATTATGAGCAGGATCAGGGGAAGATGATGATGCGAGGGGTGGGTGGTTGAAACGATGGTTGGCGAAGGTGGGCAGGTGAAGGTGGCTGATGTTTGTGGTGGAGTAGTGTTGTGGGACGGTTTTCAACTAATCGAATCGGACGAAACTAAAGTGGGTCAAAATTTGGATCGGACGGGCTCGGTCCAAACTTGATGGATTTGCTCGGTTTATCGAGAACAGGTCCACGGTCGGTGATATCGAAACTTGATATTGAGAAACTTTTATTTGGAAGCTGAGAGTGCATTATCGAGGAAACAGAAAATTTGAACTCCAAAATCGAAGCAGGTATTACGACAAATAAGAAAATTCACCATTCGTCGTTCAGCTCCATGTCCAAATTTCCAAATTTCAATATTAAAACAAGCGAAGAATAATATCCAAATGTCCAAACCAAGCGAAATAAGCGATTAACAAAACAATTCATAATGTTTGCAAGCAAAAAATAATATAGTGTTCATAACAGAAAGAACAAGTAAATCATTGAACAATTGATTTCAAGTGGTTGAAAATTTATTTGTTAAGTCACCGTTATCAATAGTTCCTAGGCGTCTTCTTTGTTCTTGGAGCTACAATAAAATGTATCAATTAGAAAATGAGCATAGAGCAAACATGAACAATATGAAATAAAATACATTAGTGAAATCTATACATTAGTCAAATGGTTGAAGTTGTTGCTCCTACAGATTGATCACCAAAATCATATTGCAAAGGCTCGTCTTCCTGTTCTTGGAGCTACAATAAAATGAATGTATCAATTAGAAAATGAGCATAGACCAAACATAAATAAGGATAAATAAGAATAAATAAGCAAATACTGTAATCACTGTTAAAAATAACTTTTTAGACCATACATCTCTTTACGCTGATCCGCCATAAAGCATACAGCGGTCTTAGTTTTCATGGAGGATCTTTTCGATCAATAACCGCACACACTTTTAAAAGTTGATTCGGCAGCGGTAGTAACGGAATGGATAGAATATCTTTGCTGCCATTTTACTAAGAGCAGGATATTTAACCGTTACCCGTCGACAGTCAATACATCCAAATTTAATCCCCGGCAACTTTTAATGGATCATTATCAGATAGTGCACAAGATCAGACTTTTCTTATTAATCATTACAACACTTCAAGTACAACTTCGAAACTCCTCTTTTCCAACCAAAACATTCATGCGGGCCCTTCTTGACTAGATTGGGCTTGTTGAGCATCATCATTTTTGAAAGCTTGTTCATAGAGCTTAAACAGGGAGAATAAGTTCTTTCTCAACTCGTCTTGATAAGTTTTTGCTTCATCCCCACATGGATACAAGAATTGATAAACCCAAATAATAAAAATCATCTTATACCTAAAGGTAGTAGGCAACAAAATGGAATTATACAACTTAGTAAAATAGGCAACAAGTAAAATACAATTTATACAAATAATACCTTGGATCAAGAACTGCCCCAATGGAGATCAATGTATTACTTTGTGCTAATTATCATATTTGATCTTTATTTCACTTGCAAGTATTTGTAAGTGGGGCTTAATCGAGCCCTGCGCTCACTTATCAGTAACACTTTCACCTATAGAATTCGAGTTGGGGACAAATTCACGGTGAGGTAATAAGTGCCACTTACTAATTGTTGTATTTGTCGTCAAAGCGGCGGATATCATAAACAGTCTCCGTCAAGATCATCGGGCAAATAATAAATAAAATCACCATTTTATGCATATCTAGGCCATACATCCCTATAAAAGTGGTGGTCGACAACATCAACCCATCGAGTTGATCTAATTTTGATATCAAGCTTATTACCCCCACAAATTGTAGCTTATAGCTATTTTCTTAAATGTTTACACTGGTCTCAAAAATTCAACAAATCGCTGCTGGAACCTGTCGATCAACCACATGCTTGATTGTTCAAGACCATCTTTAACCAACAAGTTCAAGATATGTGCCTGGCATACCAAAATATAGGCACGACCTCGAGGTAGATTTCTTCTATTATAAAATCGGCGCTTTTAGCCCTAACGATGCAATTATCATTGGTAGAAGCATTATCACTTGAAAATGGGTATAATTTTTTTCTACTAATGTGCTGTCGTCCATAACTTCTTGTAGTAATTCCCTAACGATAACTTCTCCAAAATGAGGTGGAGGAACATTGAGCAAATGACAAGACTCCTTTGTTGGTGCACCATTTTATCATCAATAATGACCATTCTATTATTAACCAAAGACATAGATTTTTCATTTTAACTACCATACATCATAAAAGTCTCACGATCACTCTTGAAGTGTGTCAGTTATGGATTTGATACCAATGACATATCACTACGAAACTTATTAAAGATGACTCAAGCCTTCCGTGGTACCTAAAGAGAGAACTCAAAAACTAAAATCTATAGGCTGAGTAGTTCTCCTACTTGCTTTGTGATTGTATTGCCAGTGAATTGAGTTAGGAGCACTTCGAGTATCACCAATATTAAGCTTAGGCTGTGAAAGAACTTTCTCTCTCCTTGAACAAGTTCAACTTCTACCAGCACTTGATTCTCTAAGTGTTTTTGTATTTGGAGAGATAACATACTTCTCATCAACGACATACATAGTTCCACACCATTTGCATTTCCATTTTTGTACCATACGGTAGACTATAATCTCATGCTCTGTATGGACAATAGATTTTTGGCGGCCACCTTACCGTAACCGGTGGGCGATCGTGATTTGACCCTTGACACTTTCCCGCATTGTTAATATCATTCAACTCCCCAACCTCATTCCTGATAGTCTGACATCATCATATTCATCCATAGTGAACTGAAGAATCTTGAAAAACACGTATTAATTATCGACTTTATCGACAATCCAATTACAAACTTATATAGTATAATTCAACACATACTTAATTATAAGTCTATTACTCCAAGACTCAAAAATAAAATTAGTAAATTACAACGCATTATGAATTGAAAAATACAATCAAACATATTCGTAGAAGTCGCTATTTCATGTGTATTGAAAAACAGAAATAACAATTCGAAAATACAAAATAAAAAATATGTTTAAAATCAACAAATCAAACGCTATTTACATGAATTGAAAAAACTGAAAATACAAAAAAATCGAAAATAAATATCCTAAATTCTAATTAAAAATTGAAACACAAGAATTCGAAAAATAATAACACAAAAGTGAAACAGTCGAAAATAATACAAAAATCAAATAACAATTCGGAAATAATAAGTTAATAATACAAAAATCAAATAACAATTCGAAACCTAATACACAAAAAATCCAACACATTTACATGAACTAAACTAATTAAATTATGAATCGAACATATTTACAATCTTAAAAATTATAGTGAATAAAGTATAACAAAAATTCAAAGATGAAAGTAGAAGAAAAATAACTATTACTATTGAGAGAAGGGATGAGCAGAAGGAGGAGGTTAGGCTTGAACTTCAATGCGAGGAAATGGGAGGAGGCGTTTTTATTTTATTTATATTAAACCCCTACGGTCGAGGTTTGGATTAGGTCGGTCGTTCGAATCGGATCAATTGGACAGGACGGATCAGATTTTTATTCGGGATAAGATTTTTGGTGGGTTTAAATTCGTCCGCCAAGCAAACCTTCTTGGTGGGTAGTAAAAAATGATTATTTTTTTTTTTTTACTTTTATGTTTTTAGTTGTGAAATTACTAAACTATCCCTTAAAAAATATCACATGAGAGACACATGCCCTCAAAGTTTGTGAACTAACGGAAAAATTAACGGAATGATCAAGTTGGACATTTTTTGAAACATGTGTGATCGAATGTCATTTTGAAACATATATGATCGAATGGTGAACGTTTTTGAAACATGACCGGCCATTAATAAAATTACTTGACAAATAAAATTATGATGTAATTTAATAAAACGAAAATTAAACCACATTAATTATATTATACTCCACAATTTAGCTAAATCATCTTTATTTGGATATTCACTAATGATTGATTTTCTAATGATTCATTTTCTTAGAATCAGCACCATAATGAGAAGAAAATGATTATTTTCCATGATTTCCATGATATTACACAAACTCAAAACTCAAAAGAATCTTATTACAAAAAGTAGCTAAATGACAAGAAAAAATCCCACAATAAGCCTCATGATCAGTCCACTTTCCCCAAAGCTTTTGGAAAATAATTGAGCACTCCTAAACCTCACATATTTATTCTTCAATAATAATCTCTTATCATAATAAAATTTTGGTTTCTTGAAAAAATATTACTGTAGTAACATAGTGATGGGTAGATTTTCTGAAGGAGGTGGTATGCATGGCTTTGGAGGTGAAAGAACACCTTTGCTTAATAGGGTAATCTTTTTCAATTTCTTGAAATGTTCAATTTTTTTTTTCCGAGATAAAAGATTCGATTCTTAGACCTCATCATTGTATATAAGAATATATGTGACCATTAGACTAATCCGAGTGTTCAATTTGTTTTTGATTTGTTGTAAAGGTTGGATCCTGACCTCGTCATTGTGAAAGAATAGAATATTCATTAACCACTACACAGTTTGTTTTTTGATTTGTTGTATTAGAGCAATTTGTAACTTAAATTTGTTACTTCCATCATCCAAAAAGATTGTCTACTTTTTGTATTTTGTTGGTTGGTCAAATATTTTGTATATGTTATATGATATTTGGTAACATATATATTAAAAGATTGTATTTTTAATGTATTTTAGTATGAGCATGATAAGTTTCATTCGAATCTAAGTTATGAGTCGGTTTAAGCTAGGAATTTTGTTAATTTTGACAATTGAGAAACAAATTGGGCAATCTTTAAGGAATGGAGGGAGTCTTTTTATGAACATGTAAATTTGGATATGATATTTTGAGCAATAACAACTGATTTCTCTTTTTATGGATTAAATTGTTTGTAAAGCTTAGATCTTTATTAAAGGAAATTAGCTTTCTTGTGGTCATGATTGATTACCTCAAATTGAGTAAAAAAATTGTGGGTGTTTGACTGTTTGTGGTGATTTTGTTTCACTGAAACAGAACACTTCATATGTTTCTTAGTGTCTTGGAATTTGTGGGGTTTATTATGGTATCAACTTTGTTTGGGTTGATGTAGTCAGGAGGAAGTAAAAATGCTGCCTCAGAAAATGGTACTGACCTTGAGCTCGGTGATGCAGTGCCGGTAAGTGAACTTTCATTACTTGTATAGTGTTTCTATGGATAATGCTGAATATGTCTATACTAACAAGAGATAATTATTGTTCTTTTAAATTATCAGGCAGCAAATGTGGGGTTTGGCCGAGTACTTTCTCTGGTAAGAGGACGTAAATGTGTGCATTTCTGTATAATTTGTGATGTATATGACATACCTTTTGTAAATATAACGCTTATGAATTAGTTGTCTTTCAGGCAAAGGCTGAAGCAGGAAATCTAGTAATCGCCACCATTGCTCTCTTGATTGCATCAACGTCTAGCATACTAGTTGTAAGTATTTTACAACAGAATTTGTCTCCCACCCCTCTTTTGGTTGTTTTTGAAACAAAGATTTGTCTTTGACTTCTGGGACTAATCTTATGCAGCCTAAGTTTGGGGGTCAAATAATTGATATAGTTTCAAGACATCTTGAAACTGAAGAACAGAAATCAGAAGCTTTTGAGGAGGTCAAGTCCACAATACTATCCATTTTCCTGATTGTCATTATCGGGTATGCTTATACAATTTATAAGACCGATGTTTCACCATATTTGGTATGTTCCTGTTATTTGTGTCGATAAGGAGTTCAAAAATAGTTTTATCATATCATTAACTGATAATGAATAAAGGAAAATGCCTCAGAAACTTCGATGTTATTTTAAATATTCATCTTCATTGATTTTTGTGATTTTGCATCTGTATTTCTTTCCAGTCAGTTTCTTCGATGTAATTGTAAGGTGTTCTTTTTGCAGTTAACCATCTTTTTTCTTTTCCAGTTCCATTTGCACAGCACTTCGAGCTTGGTTGTTTTCGTCTGCCAGTGAAAGGGTTGTATCTCGATTGAGAAAGAACCTATTCAGTCACCTTGTTCACCAGGTAAACTTGTTTTTTCAATCTCATATATCCTCTCCACGCTTTAGCTTTTCTTGAATACCTAATCATCACAATGTTCTACAGGAGATAGCCTTTTTTGATGTAACTCGAACTGGAGAGCTTCTAAGTAGACTTTCAGAGGATACCCAGATCATCAAGAATGCTGCTACCACAAACCTTTCAGAGGCTTTGAGAAATCTTTCTACTGCATTTATTGGTCTTGGCTTCATGTTTGCTACCTCATGGAAGTTAACATGTGAGGATGGTGTTATTTAATCAAGTTTCCAATAGCTATGACCTCCTTCTCATACTGCATGCATCTAATTCTATATTTCTTTTCTATTTCATTTCAGTACTGGCTTTGGTTGTTGTTCCGGCAATCTCCATAGGTGTACGCAAATTCGGGCGTTATCTTCGTGAACTTTCTCACAAGACTCAAGCTGCTGCTGCAGTTGCTTCCTCTATTGCCGAGGTCTGATTTATTCGTGAAATTGTTCTTTACATGTGACTTGTGCGGTGTGACATACCATTGCGACTTCTGAAGCAAAACAATCGTATTATGTCCGAAACTGAGATTGTTCATGCCATGGTAGGAATTAGGATATTACTGAAGGACAGTGTGATTGTAGATTTCTAGGATGCAAGTAATTAAAAATAAGTGCATTTGCGTGCTGCTTATGTTTTGACTTGCAATTTGTATTAGTTTATCACTCTAGTTGTATTTGAGTATTTTTTCCATGATTATGTAATATGTGCATCATATCCAATACTAGTGTGCAAATTCTTTAACTTGATATACAGGAAACTTTTGGTGCCATACGCACGGTCAGATCTTTTGCTCAAGAAGGTTATGAGATATCACGCTATTCAGAGAAAGTGGAGGAGACACTGCAACTTGGACTCAAACAGGCTGTAAGTTCCTAATGTGTCCCGGTTGTTTTAGCAGTTTGAGCTCATGTGAAGATAGGGGAACTTTGACAATTCATTTTTTAAACTTTATTTATGAATCCAGAAAGCACAAGGGATTTTCTTTGGATGTCTTAGCGCTGCATCAACGTTGTCTGTGATCGTAGTTGTGATATATGGAGCAACTCTGACAATTAAAGGCACTATGACTCCAGGAGCTCTTACATCATTTATCCTTTACAGCTTGACTGGTAACCCTTGATTCCTTATGTATCGAGTGATCCATGGTGAACATCTCATAAGTTTATCATCATGGTTTCTTGTCATATTTGCAGTTGGATCTTCAGTATCTGGTTTATCTAGTCTTTACACTGTTGCAATGAAAGCTGCTGGAGCCAGTAGGCGAGTATTTCAGATCTTGGACAGGGTCTCAACCATGCCAGAATCCGGAGACAAGTGCCCCTTGGGGTTAGTATAGTAACATATTACAATTCTTTGCTTTTAGTTGAGACACATATATGAGACCCCTTCCTTATTTTTCTCTACGATTTTTTATTATTATTATGATGGATCCCTCTTGTCATTAACTTACCCAACAGCCTTCTCCAATCGATTCATCACAAAATTTAGCATGTGGTGCTGAGAAATGAGGAGCCACTTGAAATTTTAAGTTCTTTCTTTGTTTCTTAGACCTTCTGCTATGCTTCAAATTTCGACTGTTCAATTATGTTAGCCTCCCTCCTATAAGTTTCATGAGATAACTTCTTGAATGAATGGCTTTTAATTATTTCATTTCTTGTTCTTAGTCTTAGAGCGCATCATTCATGGAAAACTGTTGACTAACTCGATCTGCAAAAATTTCATCACGCAAATTGCTATTATTACATCCGGATATGTGCTTTACAACTGCAGTTTGACTTAAATTGTAGCCACTTACGGACATCATTGAATCATTGTGTAGTGATGAAGATGCGGAAGTGGAGCTGGATGACGTCTGGTTTGCCTACCCATCCCGTCCTACTCATATGGTCCTTAAGGTAGAGATTAAATTGAACCCACCCCAATTTAGTTTCTGTATGATGTATGGATAATGCTAAAAAACCCCTATGCTACCCGAATTTAAGGGCATTACTCTGAAGTTACAGCCTGGTTCAAAGGTTGCGCTAGTTGGCCCAAGTGGCGGTGGAAAGGTATCGAATCATCCATCAAATTACCCAAGAAATCTTGATAAGAAACAACTTACATGGTTTCTTTCTGCTCTGTAGACCACCATTGCAAACTTGATCGAAAGGTTTTATGACCCTGTGAAAGGGAAAATTATGCTTAATGGAGTTCCTCTGGTAGAAATATCGCATCAACACCTTCACAGAAAGGTATGGGATTGCTTAGTATCTCTGTCAATGTACACAATTTAACTCTTATTTTGACTCAGCTTTCCAAGACTTATCGGTTTTTTCTGAGATACATAAATAATTACATGTCTTTGATAAAACATGAATAGAAGTATAGATCAGAGAGGGTGAAGGGAACTCAACAGAATAGAGGAGCTTCACTTTTATTAACCTTAATTTAGAGCTTGAAAATGAAATTCTTCAAGTTCGATCATGGTTCAATAACTACTTATAAGAACAAAAAAAGGTCACATCTTAATTATACTTGCTTGCTCAAATACATGTTGAACCTGAATTTGATTTGCTTTATTTATGCAGATAAGTATAGTGAGCCAAGAGCCTGTTCTTTTCAACTGTTCCATAGAAGAAAACATTGCCTATGGATTCGATGGCAAAGCAAGTACTTCTGATATAGAAAATGTAGCTGTAAGTTTTCCTAACCCTCTGTCATATTCTAATTAGCCTGCTCAAGAGAAGATAATTGATGTGAATTTGATTCAATCAAGCGCAGAAGATGGCCAATGCCCACGAGTTTATAGCTAAGTTTCCTGAAAAGTATGAAACCCATGTTGGAGAAAGAGGAGTGAGGCTTTCGGGTGGTCAGAAACAGAGAATTGCCATTGCTAGAGCACTGCTGATGAATCCCAGAATCCTTCTACTAGATGAAGCTACCAGTGCACTAGACGCTGAGAGTGAATATCTAGTTCAGGTGCACTATCTGAAAACTTTTGTTTCGATCTTATATTTTTCCTTTTCACACTCATTGGACAAACTAGAGGGTGATGGTATTTGAATATACTACAGGATGCGATGGATTCACTGATGAAAGGCAGGACTGTCCTGGTGATTGCTCATCGGCTTTCAACTGTGAAAAGCGCGGACACTGTAGCTGTTGTCTCAGACGGTCAGATAGTCGAAAGGGGAACTCATGACGAACTCTTAAGCAAGGATGGCATCTATACAGCTCTTGTTAGAAGGCAATTGCAAGCACCTATAATTGAGAGCCAGTGATGAAATTTAAGCAGTAAATCTTTAAACAATATATTCATTACTACAAAATGAAACAAATCATGAATTAGCACTTCAGATATGCGGCTTACTCGCATGAAGTCGATACAAAGGTTATAAGAAATACTTTGTAATTTTATGTTTCTTCCACAACCACTGTTAACAAAAGTTGCATCTTCATCAATTGCAGATCTTTTTTATTAGAGCTTATGGAATAGGCTGATGATTTTGCTACATAATTTTTTATGTTTCCACATCTTTTTTGCTTTCAACGTGTGCATGATAAATGATGCATGTTCACCATGCATGGTATATATTAGTAGGTGATTATAATATTTTGATTAAAGCATTTTTATAAACAAACACTTGCAACTTTTTTTTAAGTTCTTTCAGAGCTTCAGTTTAGTAATACTAATATATTCATTCATTTTCAAACAAATAGTTGCCATTATTAGTTGGAACTATCATATTAAGCCATAAGACAACTTGTGCATATTTTTTCATATATCATAAATAATCAGATAAATAGCATCAAAGATCATTAGTGTTTGTTAAAAAAAATTTATTCGATCACCTAATTTTAAGATTTAGATCGTTTTCGATCACTGATGTTCCTTCTAGGTGAAATTCTTGAGCCGAATCTAACTTTGAAGCTCTTTTGTACCCCTATAAATCCATGTAGTATCAAATCTTTGTCATTGTGGGTCCTTTACTTATTAGTTGCATATTTGTATTACAGTGAGAGGTTAGAGGTTTGATCAAGTCAAGATTGATCATTCATCTCCATCAGTTGACATCAAAATGTAAATAAATCATTAAATATTTCCATAAAAAACTCATCTTGATGGAATCTTCAAAAGTCTTAATCATCCTTTAGAAATTGCTGGAAAACAATAAATGATATTTCCATATAGAATACTAGGGGACAAAAGAATTGATTCTTGAAAAAAATAGCATAAGATAAATGGATAGATTCTCAAGAGGGGGTGATATACATGGTTTTGGCAGTGCAAAATCACATTTAAATTTACTTAACAGTGAGGTAAATTATGTTTCATTGATTCTTCAAATGTTACATTCTGTAAATTTAGGATATAATGAAATATATCAAAATGGCTCATTATACAACCAATGGTTTTTATCTATTGTGAAGTAGTAAATAGTGTTTAACTCCACCTGGGTCGATTTAGAAGCAGTCTCATTGTTATCACATGCATAAAGGTTGCATACTATCCGACTCCTTACCCCGCTTATTCGGAGCCTCTTCAAATGTGTTAATGTTAATGCATGTTTTGATTCTTGAAATGTTATAATGAACTAGTCTAGTGGAAATATCATTGCAGAGAAGACAAATATGATGTATTGGAAAATTGGTTATGTGGGCTCCATAAATATTCCTTTTTCTTCTAAATTTTGAACTATGTGTGTAAATATTTTAAGGTATGAGCTAAAACTATGATGTTCTTTAGTACTTTAATGATATGTAGGTTGCTGGTTATATTTGTTTGAGCAAAATTGTTACCTTCATTTTAATTTTTTCATGAAGATTTCTCCTTTATTGAATGAAATTAGATATCTTGAAAGTGGTGTGAACTTGGAGTCTTGATGTGATCATATGATTTTATTAGACTGTTCAAGCTCATATGTGTTAGTTCTTGAATTTGGGGTTCATTTTTTCTCTCAATTTGCATTGATACAGTCAGGTAGAAGGGATAATGATGCCTCAGATAATGGCACAAACTCCGTGTTTGGAGACACAGTACCGGTGAGTGAATTTCAATTACTTGTAGAGTGATCTATAAATAATACTGAATGTTAATTTCTTCTAACAATAGATAATAATTTTCATGTAATTATAAGGCAGGAAATGTTGGATTCAGGCAAATACTTTCTCTGGTAAGAGGACCTACCTATGTGTATTTCTGTTTTGTTATGAAGCATATGTTTTGTAAATTTATGATTTATGAGTCAGTTGTTTCACAGGCAAAGGAAGAAATTGGAACTTTAGTAATCGCCACAGTTGCTCTCTTGATTGCGTCAACATCTAGCATACTCGTTGTATGTACCCTAAGGC
Organism: Lithospermum erythrorhizon; assembly: GCA_019722365.1. NCBI lineage: Eukaryota > Viridiplantae > Streptophyta > Magnoliopsida > Boraginales > Boraginaceae > Lithospermum > Lithospermum erythrorhizon. The sequence continues at coordinate 28,618 of JADFUC010001682.1, read as the reverse complement.
AATGTTTACTCCCCAGCAACCAAAAACAATTCCCCCTTCTGTTTTCTGAAACAAAATGCTTAGTCATTGACATCGTGGAAAATTCTTATGCAGAATAAGTTTGGTGGTAAAATCATTGATATAGTGACAAGAAATCTCGACACTGATGAACAGAAATCTGAGGCTTTTAAAGCGTTGAAGGCTACAATACTTTACATTTCTCTGATCATTGTAATTGGGTATGCCTCACGCCTTTATTTGTTTTTGACATTCCTCTATACTCTCTCTGTCTCCATTTCTATATCAGGTTTACTGCTTATTGAACGTTAGAATCATCTCTGTAACAATCTAATTATTTAAATCACTTGGAACTACAGTATAATTATTTTTGTACTTGGTTTTGAATTATTAAGGAACAAATTGAATTGAGTTTGATTTAAGGTGAAACTGCATTAATATTTTCTTTTTCCTCTATTATTTTGCTTGCATTGAGTACAATGCTGAATTATTGTAGAGCTAAATATTGAAGGAAAGCTATGAAGAAATTAAAATTTCCTTATAGATTACCATCAATAGGTTTATGACTATCATATTTTGTTCAATGAATTGTCTTCCGTTTAATAGCATGGTATTGTTGAGCTAATACAACTTCTCTCTTTTCCAGTTCAATCTGCACAGCACTTCGAACTTATCTGTTTTATTCTGCCAGTGAAAGCGCTGTTGCTCGTTTGAGAAAGAACTTATTTAGTCACCTTGTTCACCAAGTAAAAGATGCTAGTTTTTCATCTGATATGTCTACGCCATGCTTTAGCTTTTATTTAATTTTCATAACTTCTGCAGGAGATTGCCTTCTTCGATGCAACTCAAACTGGAGAGCTTCTAAGCAGACACTCCGAGGATACCCAAATAATCAAGAATACTGCAACCACAAACCTTCCAGAAGGTTTGAGAAATCTGTCTACTGCTTTTATAGGGATTGGTTTCATGTTTGCTACCTCATGGAAGTTAACAGGTGAGGATGCTGTTATTTAATCAAATTTCCAATAGCTATGAAAATCCTCTTGCCATTATGCTCACTCATATATTTTGTTTCAGTGCTGGCTTTGATTGTTGTTCCAACCATCTCTTTGGCTGTACGCAAGTTTGGCAGTTATATTCGCGAGCTTTCTCACGAGACACAAGCATCTGCTGCAGGGGCTTCCTCTATAGCTGAGGTTAGATTTCTTCAAAAGTAGTTGTTGAGGTGTGAGACAGCATTTTGATATCTCAATGTGAAGTCATATTTTTGTCCAAACCGGTGTAAGTCAGATGCTCAGACCTAAAGCTTTTGCTGAGAACAATGAGATCTAGATTTTTAGAATGAGTAATTATATACGAAAATGCATCTCCGTGCACTTTTTCTTTTACTTGAGCATTTCAAACTATATACTTGTATTATTCTAGTTACTTGTCTTAATCTTGTAGGAAACTTTTGGTGCCATACACACGGTCAGATCTTTTGCACAGGAAGGGTATGAGATATCGCGTTATTCAGCGAAAGTGGAGGAGACCCTTCAACTTGGACTGAGACTTGGGCTGTAAAGTTTCTGTTGTCCCAACCACATTTTAATCTCTTGATTCCATGTCATGAAAAGCATAGAATTGCCTCAAGTTCATTTTTTCTCTATTTCTTTTTTGTTTCCAGGAATCGGTAGGAATTTTCTACCTATGTGTTAAAACCACATCCAAAGTGTCGATGATTGTAGTATTTATATATGGAGCACTTTTGGCAATTCATGACACTATGACTCCTGGAGTTCTAACATCATTTATCCTTTACAGCTTGGCTGGTACTCTCAATGCTTAATGTAGTTAAATCTAAGACAGGTGCAAGTCAGAAGGGCGCCTCATAATTTAGATCCTCAATGTCGTTGCATTTTTGCAGTTGGATCTTCTGTATCAGATTTGTCTAGTCTGTATACGGTTGTTATGAAAGCTGCTGGTGCTAGTAGGCGAGTGTTTCAGATATTGGATCGCAAGTCAACCATGCCAGTATCAGGAGACAAGTGTCCGTTGGGGTTAGTATAAGAACATATCTCACACCTTCGTTAACTGGGACAGTTCGATGAGACTTTTAAATCCCTTCCACCTTTAAGATGTGATCCAAAACGAAAACATTACAAGGGTTATATCATGGAATTCAGTATGCCATGCCTGTTTCTAATATTTCAAGTTTCCTCTTTATTTCTTACACCTTTTACCATGCTTCAGCGTGTCAAGTCTTTCAGCTTTCCTTCTACAATATTGTGCAATCACTTGGTGAATGCATGCACGTTCAGTTTCTTAGCTTTCATTGTTTCTTAGCTATTTGTTCTTACAACTGGAGTTTAAGTGAAATGTAATGACATGTGCCTTATGGTGCAGTGGTCAAGATGCAGAAGTGGAGCTGGATGATGTCTGGTTTAGCTATCCGTCGCGGCCCGGTCACTTGATCCTTAAGGTAATTCTTCAACCCCCACACCAATTTAGATTGTGTATTATGTATCGAATTATTGATGTTACTTAGGGAACCATATGCTCTGCGAAATTCAGGGAATTACTTTGAAATTACTTCCTGATTCAAAGGTTGCCGTAGTTGGTCCAAGTGGTGGTGGGAAGGTATTGCTTCATCTTTTAAATTACTTGTAAAGAATAAGGTCGGATGAAATTAATATGAGAAAGATCACCTCACATGGCTCTATGACTCTATCAATACTGCAGACCACCATGGCGAACTTGATTGAAAGGTTTTATGATCCTGTTAGCGGGAAGATATATCTCAATGGAGTTCCTCTGGTGGAAGTATCTCATCAACATCTGCATAGAAAGGTACCAGTGTACTAAATACATCTGTGTATTATATTTGATGATACAAGAAATGAAGTGGTTGGAAGAGTTCAAGGGTGTTATAAAAGCCACTTCCTCCATTCGTGTTTGCATGACCTACAAAGTAATAGGTTTCAATATATGTCGAGACCTTATTCTGGTACATATTAAATTTGTTCCTTATGCATACAGATCAGTATAGTGAGCCAAGAACCGGATCTTTTCAACTGTACCATCGAAGAAAACATTGCATATGGATTAGGTGGCAAAGCAAGTTCTTCTGACATAGAAAATGCAGCTGTGAGTTTTCACACCCTCTGATATTTGAATTAGCCTCTTCAAGAAAAAACTATTTCATATTAATTTGATTCACAGCAAGATGGGTTACGGTTAGTGGTAGAAATATGACTTCTTAAGATTCAGGTACATTTAAGAGGGGGCTGGTTCCATCCCCGCTCATAGCATATAACCAAGTTTGATTACATGAAACACAGAAAATGACTCATAGCATATAACCAAGTTTGATTACATGAAACACAGAAAATGGCCAACGCCCATGAGTTTATATCGAACTTTCCTGAAAAATACCAAACTCGAGTTGGAGAAAGGGGACTGCGGCTTTCAGGTGGTCAGAAACAAAGAATCGCCATTGCTAGAGCTCTGCTAATGGATCCCAGAGTGCTCCTACTAGACGAGGCTACTAGTGCTCTAGATGCTGAGAGTGAATATTTAGTTCAGGTGCATTATTATCAAATTTTAATTTATCTTATATATCTCACAATTACTGGAGTATAGGAGAGTGATGGTATTTCAATATACTACAGGATGCGATGGATTCACTGATGAAAGGCAGGACGGTCCTGGTGATTGCTCATCGGCTTTCAACTGTCAAAAGCGCGGATGTTGTAGTTGTCATCTCAGATGGTAAAATAGTTGAAAAGGGAACTCATGTTGAGCTCCTGATCAAGGATGGCACCTATTCAGCTCTTGTTAGAAGGCAATTGCAATCATCTATAAGTGAGAGGCAGTGACTAGAGATGGTTTCTGGGAATTTTTTAACACTTCATATTAATTATCTGAAAATGAAATGAAACATGATTTAATTGTAGAGTTAAAAGTGCTAGATAGTGGCAATTCTTTTTTGTTACATAAGATGTTTATAGTTTTTTACACATTAGAGAACTCGGTATAAATCATTGTACTAAATATAGAAATTTCTAGACATGTTTTTATTCTTATCAGTGTCTTCTAGAGAAGAAACAAGCAAAGATCAAATAAAAACTAGTCTTGGCTGCTTTCATCTTCTTTTATCCTAATGGTCATTGATCCTTCATGTTTCATATAGTATCACCTTTCACATTGGAGAAGACAAAAGTATTAAGATAATTGAATTCCAACAAAAATTTCTTAAGGGATAACAAATGACATCATTTTGCTAACAATTTTTTTGTGGAGATGGAGATTTGCCTAACAGAAAACATTTACAAATAGGCATGTTTTTCTTTTATTTTTTGTTTGTTCTATGGTGGAAGAGGGGCGTGGTGGTTAGATGGCGTCGATTATTTATGAAGCAGATGGAAGAACTCGGACAATACAATTGCAACATGTACATTGTTTCACAATTGCCATGGAAGATACCAAGTGAGTAAGAAATGCACAAATGAAAGCAAGAGGAGAGAATAACAGGAAACAAATTCAATATCAGTTGTAGAAGTTTAGGCAATAGAGTATTGCTGATTTCACATGGCTTTTCCCAATTCCCAGAGTCTAGAACCATAGTACACATCTTTAAGGTTTGAATTGAGTAAAGAAAATACTGGACTTGGCCAAAAGTATTACGAGGCTTGGATTCTGGAAGCATACACAACTATGTTTCGAAGGACAGGTGATCGACTACTTTTGACCATCGCCAAACAAGTAGCCCAGGGAAGAACCACTGCCTAGTGCAGCTTGGACTTTTGTTGAAGGTCGATCCTGAGTCAAAAGCGACAATCATTCAGTAAGGAGATGTGGAAGTTTAAAAAACTCCGAAGTAAACCGTGGATTGCAGGTATACAAAAAACTAAACTCATGTAATGTTTCATGATACATCCACAACCAAGAACTAAAAAGGTAGAAAGGTGAGTTATAATTTACTTCATCGTTCCTGGTCACCTCACCATCAAAATTGAAGCCATATAGTACTACCGGATAAGAGTCATTGACATCTTTGTATTAATTTTATTGTTTAAATTAAACTGAGCCTTCTCGTATGCTTGTTCTTATACAGGGCACAAGAATTAATGATCGACAAAAGGAAAATTCTATGTTTCTATCATCAACCAGCAACAGAATAACATAGAACCAATATTCCTCATGCTCGAGCAAAAAAATGAATTTCTATGATCAACTAACAACCAAAAGATCATGGAACCACAAACTAATTACCAAACCATCAATGGTCCTCAATGAAACCAAGTTAGGAAATTAAAATCGTCACGTGGGTTAACTATCCCAAATAAATTACTAATATAAATATCTGACAGACCAGTGATGCATCTAATTTATAAATGTACTAGTACCCACTAGTAAATTGGAAAAAGATCTACATGTTTAAAAAAACAAAATATTATTCAATAATTAAATAGTAGTAAAAATCTTATTAATAATAGTGATGCATATAATTAAGTACCTTCCATCCACCCATTCTTAATGATGATATGGAATAGCACTGGAAGAAAATTTGGATATATTGCAAAAAAATCTTGCTCAACAGTATCCTATTACTCGAGAAGACAAAATATGATTAAATAAAATATTCCAAATAAGCAAAATTATTAAACTGAACAATATAAAATAAAACAACTAACCTTATCGCCATCACAGTGGTGGATACAATCACGAATAAAAAGAAGATATCGTACTCGATAATTCTTAAAATCTGGACATGTCTCGGTCTTTCCCAATTTTGTAATGATAGCATCGATGGAGGGAGTTACTTTGTGCGTGTGCCATTGGCTGAAGTTCATGGGTGGTATATATCCTCGATACTTTTGAAACACAATATCCAACTGTCCAATAATCTTCTTTGTAAAATTAGAGTTATGGCGGATCTTCAAAAATACTTCATTGGCGAAGTTGGACAACTCACGTCGCACGAGTATCGATGGATGATACCTCAGGAGTGCAGGATGAAAACATTGGCGTCCTTGACTTCTAATATCTTTGAAAAAATTGAGAAGATGTCTAAAATCTTTAGGAATCCTTGAACATTTGCCACTGAATTGAAAGAGAATTTTGTAGATTTCATTTAGGTAGGAACTGAAATTTTCAATGGTCAAATCTATTAAGATCGGATCACATAACACAACACCCCCATTTAAATCGACACCATCGTCGCTATGATCATTATCGTGATCGTTAACATCCTCAACACACTTCACCCAAATAAACTGCAGATGTAAATCTTCAATCACTTTGCCCTTTTTATAGACATCCATGCATTTTTTGAGAAAATCACTACAATAACCATAATGAACAAAGTTAAATTTAAATTATTCTTCTAAAAACGTACGCATGTGAACAATTATATAATATGTATATAGAGAACAAAGAGAACCGAGAGGCTATGTGAACAGATAAGTATTAGACTAACAACAATAGAAAGTAGGTGATCCTTTGCAAACAACAAGATATATCACAAACAAAACCTCAACAAGCAAAGAAACCCTTTTCCAATACCAAGTTAAATTCCACTCAAACCCTGATTTTTAGCTACTCACTGATTACATACATTTTTCAAACAATTCTGGGATATTGTCATTTACATACTCCAACTTCGAAATAATGAACTACACAATCTTCACATTTTACAGAAACTTAACTCCCTAAACAAACAATAACAAGATATCAATAACCAAACTTCATCAAGCAAGACACACCGTTTCCGCAATCAAGTTAAATTATAAACAAACCATAATTTTAAAGTTACTCACTGATTACATACATTTTTTAAACAATTCTAAGATATTATCATTTAGATATACTACAATGAGAAAATCACCAACTATCAACAGCATTGTTCAAACATTTCTTACAACACTCTCCAACGAGGAAATCATGAACTATTAACCACATAATCTTCACATTTTACAGCAACTTAATCCCCTAAACTTCTTAAACAAACAACAATCAAAAAACGAAACTATGTCAACATCGCTTCACCTAATCACACAAACACTAATCACAACTTATATACTTCGCCATTCTACAATCAAATGCTGATTAAACACATAAAAGTGCATCCAAAAACTACCAACACGTAGATACATGGATTCATGTAAATTTTATCGGTTAAACATGAAATCAAAGCTAAACAAACACAGATTCAGCTCCTAATTATGCATATTATCAATTAGAAACACCATAAAACATACTATCGCTAACAACCTACATTGTTCGAACGTTTCCGAGATATCGTCACTTAAACATACTCCAACAAGAATCGGATTCGATTCTCTTGAGCGAATCTAAAATCAGGTGATTTAAAAAATCGTTTATTTTAGATTTTACGATTTAGTTCGAGATAAATTCGCGAATTTAGGTACTATCAAAACTTCATTTGCCCAATTCTAAGAATCATAACTAACATATTAACACACAATATCATTAACTACTTACTTGATAACAAAACGAGCTTTTCTGTTAGTCTCGACTCAGCATAATTCGCACAATGAACAACTATATCAATCTTTTCCTTCTCCGCCCAATCAATGATGGGAATCAGCCGCTCACTTCTATGATGTATGATGAGCTGCAAACAATGTGGAAACGATGGTATTGGGAGTCAACAACACATATGAATTAGTTTCGTAGCTAAAAACTAACCTTATCGGTGCAAGTAGATTTGGACCGAAAAATTACACAAGTTTCTTCAGAGTGCTTCTCGGACTGTAGTAAATCTCTGAACTCCTTTCCATTAGTCTCGAGTATTTTTAATCCATCGTAATCTTCAGAGTCAGCCATAGGGAACTTCGATGGCGCTATGAACTGGTAAGGAAGTTAACATTAAAAACAGTAATCAATGAACTAACACATGATTAGTCAAACATATAATTTCGATAATACACTGTACACAAAAACTTATAGCATTAATTTCAAAAACTAAGCTTCAAAAAACTAAACACCCAATATGTACACAAATTAAAAAATTCAGCACAATTTTTCAACAAAATTTTTAATCACAATTTTTCAACAAAAAGTACACAATTTTTCAACAAACCTGGTTAGAGCTGGGATTCTGAGGTGGCAGTGGGGTGGTGAGGTGCAGTAGGGTGGTGGTGGTGTTGAGGTGGCCAGGACCGATCCTAACATTTGCGGGCCTGTGCGAAAAAAGAAATCGGGTCCCTTAATATAAATGGTAAAATTTTAATTAGAAGATATTATGTTTTTTTATCAAATAAATGAAATATAAGATTACAAAATAACAAAAAATTACCTTTTTTAGAAAATTTTATGGTATCAAATAAAATAAATTGGCTATTTTTAAAATAATCATATTAGATAGAAGCACATTATTAAAAATGTTTTTCACCGAAATTTTATGATATCAACGAATTATCATTTGTTACAACATGTGATTTATCTTAAGATTGATAAATACTTTATGCAAAATAGGTATAAAAATAAATGTAGGTAATTAATCTTTCACTCCGTTTTTTAGTTGTTGTTTAAATTGCAAAAGAAATTTTAAAAATAGTTGTGGTTTTAGCATAAAATTAGCGAACTTTATATTTTTTGATTGATTGTCGATTCTACGTTTTGATATCTTTTTATTTATTTTTATTTTAAACTGTCCCACATATAAAATGTTAAAAGCTATTAAAAAAAAGATAAAAAGAATATATATACAAATATATTCAAATTCATTATAAATTAGAAGCTCATTAAAATAATTTTAAATAAAATGAAACACTATGATAATGATTACAAACTTGTGTAGACAATATATTAATAAAACACATTTATGAATCAATGTTGTTAAGCATGGTAACTTGCTCCAACTGAACCGTGCAGGCCAATTTGTAATTCTCCAATTGACCTGGTTACTCTTGGTAAAATTTGGGGCCAGGGCTCTGTGCGGATTTGCACCACCACAATGCTATTGGGTCGGGCCTGGAGGTGGCAGTGGGGTGGTGGTGTTGCGGTGGCAGTGGGGTGGTGATAGTGGTGGTGTTGAGCTACAGTGGGTGGTGGTGGTGTGGTGGGTGGAGATAGTGGTGGTGTTGGCGGTGGTGGTGGGACAAAGAAAAAGAGTAGTTACTCCATTTTTGAGACGTAGAGGTGATGATAGTGGTGGAGGAGGTGTTGAGGTACATGGTGATAAGGTGGGGGGTTGATCGAGGAAATGTACGGGACTACAGTAAGCTAAAACCCCAACAGATATACTAAAACCCCAAAGCGGTAGAAAAATTAAAAACTCATCAATGCAAGTGACATTTTTGCCCTGACCTCAATACTACGCTTACAAATATGAGAGGTTAAAATGGTAATTTCACACTCATTTTTTCACTATTTGGAAATAAATAATTGTAGCAGAACCATGGATAATGAACATTTTTTTGGTCGACCCCCTATAATAATATTCTCTTTAAATTAACGCTATAAATTAATAAATTTTATAAATTCATAGGTATTAGTTTATGAAATTTATGCCAGCATTTCTATAAATTAATAACTCCATAAATTTAAAAAATTATCGATCTCGACAGATTTAATTTATAGAGTTTATAATATAGGCTACAGTGGCTAATTTGTTTATTGCATCGTGAGCTGACCGTGAAAATTTTTAATTCAATTTCAATGAGGTAAAGTTCTTTCGAACTTAAATTATTGTGTAAACTATCACCGATTTTTTCTTTTTGCCCTCCCAATCTATTATATTATCGATTCTTATACAAATGCTAAATGTATCCAAATTATAAAATATTTTGTATTAATCGATGAAAACTCATCTCTAACAAAGTATAATGACAACAATAGATATAGCCAACTTAGGTAGAGAATGAAGAAAAAGCGAATAGAGATTCCAAGTTTCCAACTTATCAGGTAATAGTTCCTAGCAATTATAAACCATTTCAAGTCTTTTTAAGTTTCAAAACAGCCAGAAAGGAAAATGACATAAACAACGATGCTGAAGGATAAACCATATAGCAAAAAGGAGACTAATGAATTAGTGTTCTCCATTTAATCGACATAATTTATTGGCAGCTTCAATGTTTTGAGGCAATCGCGCTCAGCCCACTTCTGTGGAAGCAGAGTAAGCCAGATGCACTGATCATCATCACAGAATGCCGCCAGCAGGTCCTTCAGGGTTATATCCACCATATAATGCCCACTGTTGTTGCCAGGCCGGAACTGCTACCAGTAGTAGCATTGAAGCCGCCACCACCACTACTTGGAGCATCCCCAGGGCTAGCATAGTTGTCACCACCACTTAAAGGCCACCTGCCCACAGGGTGGCAGCCACCGCCTCCTTGAGCACCATAGGTGTTTCCACCACCTTGTTCTCCATATGTGTTCCCACCATACCCACCGCCACCACCACCATATCCTCCACCTCCACTAGCATAGCCACCACTGTTGTTGCCAAATTGCTCACCAAGACCGGAACTGCTACCAGTAGTAGCATTGAAGCCGCCAAAACCACCACTACTTGGAGCATCCCCAGGGCTAGCATAGTTGTCACCACCGGCAAAGCCACCTACCCCTGAATTGTAGCCACCGCCTCCTTGAGCACCATAGGTGTTTCCACCACCTTGTTCTCCATATGTGTTCCCACCATACCCACCGCCACCACCACCATAGTTTCCACCACCATATCCTCCACCTCCACTAGCATAGCCACCACCACCACCATACCCACCACCTCCAAATCCACCACCACCGCCTCCAAAAGATTGTGGTCTTTCATTTGCATAGTTCACCCTTACTGTCCGACCATGAAGCTCCTGGAATGTCACAACCAGGAGAAAATAAATTTCTACAAATTGGCATTTTTCTCATACATACATACATATAACAGGAGATTTGTAGTGCTTATATGGTGAAGTTATCTTAGATCGTTAATCAATCATAACCATAACAATAGAGAAATTTTGAATCATATATACTACTGGACAACACAAATAATAAATACAAACTTAAAAAAGTCAGGGGAATGGCGGGAGTTATATTTATTACCTGACCATCCAAGGCTTGAATAGCAGCAGATGCTGCTTCCTCAGAATCAAATGTGACAAAGCCAAATCCCACTACGGATCTACAAGAACACTCGATCCTAAGATTGCTCTGTTTGCCAAGTATTTATTAAAATTACTCGAGAGATGTTCATGCTTTGATTTAAACTCATAAGATAACACTATATAATATCAGATAATTGAGAAAATGGACAAAGTTATTCCATTCTACAAGTGGTATCAACAAGGGCAAATATCAAAAATAGGCCCCTCAATGTCGTCTTGTCCTCGTCATATTATGTCACTTAATTCTACAAGGGAGTGGTGTTCATCAGTGCATATAATTTGCATCCTAAACAACATACAAATCCATAGCTTCAGCAACTTCTCCATAATTACTGAAAGCCTCTCTCAGACTTGTATCATCAGTACTCCATGATAGTCCTCCCACATAATGTGAAACATCAAACAAGGAAAAAATTTGACACAATTTGTAAAGAGTTCCCAATAATAAATGAAATTACCTCCCACAAAAACTTTTGAAGTTGACATGCATCTTATCATCTGAAGGATGGATGGTTTGGATGCAGCACTCTCCTGGTTGATGCCCTTCTGGGAAATCTGCCTCAGTATGTTGCCAGCTTTACTAAAGAACGCCATGGCTGCACAACACTTTAACACTAAAATGCTCAGCTTGCAGTACTCTTGGCAGAAAACCAAGAATGCAGCAGGTACGCAAATGCTCCATCAAGTTGATGCGTTCAATCAGGATAATGATAAACCAAGAATGCAACAAATTTTAATCCTAAAATGCTCGATCCAGTTGATGCGTTCTATCAGTAGATGACCTCTTTTGTTCACCATTGCCATAATACAACTGTAGATATATTTTAACTTTGATAACAAGAGTAATTGTTTTTTATACATTACTATTATGTGTATCCAATCATCGTTCAAAATTTAAATTCTATAAATTGTAATCTAAACACCTACGGCCAATGTCCTAGATCCGCCCCTGGTTTAATACATATGGACCAAAGTTGTGAATAGTTTAATGTGGCCAGAACTCAATCCGCTATTTCGCCGCTATTTGCAGCTATTTTACCCAGCGAAACTGTGTAAGCGCTATGCTACATGACAGCGCCGCTATTTACCGCTATTTACAACTATGATATGGACATCGCCACTCATCTAAAGATTGTCAATTTGCTTTCAATGGTAAAAAATGCTCACAACTTTGAGGATTTATTTGGCACACATAACTCTGTTTTTTTATCAAAGTTATTATGTTAATAGTGAAGTACATTAAAAGTATTAGCATTCAATATGTTTTACACCAAAAATTATACAACAATCATAAAAATGTTAAGAGTTTCATCCTTAAAAAATGCATCAAAGGGTGTTGCAATTTACCATAAATAACCTCGACAAAACAGCTACAATCAGAGTAAAACAAATACAGACTATTTAGGAGTCGAACAATCAAAAACTCAACTACCCCTACTCTGATCATCTAAACTACAGTAAAAAGCTTTAAACTTCCATAAAAATATGAAACATGCCCTCAAATTGAAAGAATCATTTTCATTTCAATTGATTGTTCAACTCTCAAAGATACAAAAAATAAATTCTTCTAACCAATATAAAAAACAACAAATCAAACAAGGAAAAACAGTAGTCTAATTATCTAATCTTTGGTTTAATAAATATTAAATCTTTTTCAAACATACAAAAACGCCCAAAAATCAAAAGATCATTTTCTATTCAATTGATTGCTTAGCTCAAAAATATATAACAAATACATTTTTCCACCAACATAGAAGATCATTTTTGATTGGTTAGCTAAAACATATACACTAAATAAATTTGTCCACCCAACATAGAAGAAAACCAATTAATTGTTCAACAAATATAGTAAAACAACTACTAGTTGTCATAAATCATCAAATACGCTTAACTATTTTGAAACAAAACAAATAATTTGAGTATGCAATATATTAAAAAATCTACTTAGATGTAATGAATAATAACGAAAAAAAAGAAAACTATCTTGAATTAAAAAAATTAATTGAGTATGAAATATATTGAAAAAGCTACTTAGATGTAATGAATAATAATAAAAAGACAACTATTTTGGGACAAAAAATAGTACCTATGTAGTTGTCTGCTTCGTAGAAAAACCCTAAATGGAGATGAAATGTTGAATTGATTTTTTAAGGGTTTAAGAGAGAGATGTATATTTATCAGGATTTATGAGGATGCTAGTGAAATTACAACCGTTGATTTTTGTTGAATAAATCTTAGCCGTTGGATGAGGGGGATTAGAGAGATATGGGTGGCTGACCTAATATAGATCAGACTTTGGTGTGGGTTCTACTTTGTGGGGGCATATCAACTTAATTTCTTAAATAAAAAAAATGACCCAAGGGAATCAATTTTATTAGTCCTAGTATTTTTTTTAGATGATTTTAATTAGCATTGTTGTTTTTTTGTTCTTTTGGAAAATGATAAGGGTTTTAAAAAATTAAATATGTGTTTTTTTTTTAATTTAGGATTTAATAATTGGGATTTTCATTAAAGATTAGATCGTTGATTACCAACACGGGTGTGGTTTTAAGTGGTTGGCTTGATGTTGAATTTGTATATCATACTTTGTTTTAATGATGACTTAAACATTGATTTCTTATCCCAACGTGTGTCTTAGAGTGATTTATTGCATTTCATAGGCATATTCGAAGGTGTTTATCGGACTCGAAAGTTGATGTGATATCGAACAAGTCACGGGACGAGGCATTGAAGGCAATGGAAAGAAGTAATAAGTGAGAACTCTAAGGTAAGAATACAATACCAAAAGATGAGTATGGTGATATAAAAGAAGAATCAACCATACAAGTTTCAAGTAAGAATAACGATGAAGAAAGAGTCGTCGTTTAGGTCGAGAAAGGGCCAGAAGGAAAGGTAACAGAAAGTCGAGATCGGAAGAAGCAGTATTGGATGCAAGCCAAGATTAAGTAAAGAAGTTAATAGAGCTAGTCTTCTTTTTACTTTCCCTACTTGATCTTGATTTGAAGTTAAATTTAGGAAGATATTTTGAATCGTTTTTGTGAAAAAACTTAACGTTTCAATATTTTTAAGAATGTTTGTCAAAAGAAAATATTTTGAAAATCTTAATGTTTGTAAAACTGTGATTTTATATCATTTTAATAAAGGATTTTTTAAAAAGAGCTTTAAAACTCTTTTTGAATCGTCAAAATGGGGTCCCTGCTTGATGCGAGAAATGAAGTTTTAAATTTGTCGCGGTGGCCAATCGGCCCATACGAGGCTTACGTTACAGCAGCTACCGTTACGGGTGCATTTTTGGCTTGAGAAGAATTTGTTTTCAAGAGTTTCAAACCGCGCCTTGGCCGTTAATTCTTGAAGACGTTACCGGGCGTTAGGGTCAATACGCTTGGATTTTAGCGGATTTGAACTCCATTTTCATCCGCACAAAACCCTCGACTCTTATCTTCTTCCTAACTTTCTTCCATTGATCTAAACATTTTTATAGTTAATTATAAATCTTTAAAATCACCAAAGAATCTACCAAACGTGAAACTTTAATTGTGATTATTAAAAGAGAGTGGGTTTGGTTTGTGCTTATACTTTGAAGCTGAGAAATGGAAAACAAAAGAGCATTCAAGGTGTTTGATGAAATCTTTCGAATGGGAAGAGTTCAAAGGCTTGAAGTCTCATCTGCTCGACAAGGAGTTCAACAAACTTCAATGTATCTATTCAATGAGGTTATAAATTGTGCTAAATTAGCCAATCACAATTATCGCTCGTTGAGGAGCATTTAAATTGGGATAAAATAACGATCTCTAGCATAAAGAGAGATAATAAAGATTTAAGTTAGGATTTGTTAACCTTTTATCTTGGGGGCAGGGTTAGGGGTGTTGTGAGGCTTACTCGAGCTAGGAATTGGAGAGATTTCCGTGAGTGTTGGGGAAAAGTGCTCAAGCAATAGGACATAGAGTGCTCGGGTAGTGGAAGTTAAGTAAGAGCATTAGGGTGGAAATTCTAGCGAATAAAAGCTAAAATGATTCTAGTAATTTGTAGCTAGAGCGTTGTTCAAGGTTGGTGTAATCTTGAACTCTCGGTGGTATTCCGAGGTTGCTTGAGTGGATGCTCAAGTGGTTGCCTAGAGGCGTAGCTAGGTGTTCCTAGCGGTGATACTAGACGGTATATATTGTGTAGTTTGCTTGTACGCCATGAGGGGTTTACTTCGATAATATATATGGGTTACTTTTCCAAATCCCATGGTTGAAAAGCCGAGGATCGAGCACTAGGTTCGCCGAAGCTCGTTAAATGCCGTGTCAAGGATTTTCGTTTCTACATCCTCGACTCTTTTACCTTATTGGTGATATTATATGTAAATTAGAAATGCTATGATTAGGATTCTTCTTTAGTTTATACGCTAATTGAATATGTCGCCACATAATTGAATTTACTTGAGGTATTGATATGTCCAAGTTTAGCTCGAGGCTAGATGAATATCATATGTTGTTAGTAATTCATTACCATTGATTAGAATAGTTTGATTTTATTAATGAAGCTTGTCGTTATATTAAACATGATCAAATCATAATTAAACTTACTATCAAAAGAATGTCTTAAGCTTCGCCCCTAGTATATCCACAACCAACCTTGATATAAAATAGATTGCTAGATTGATCAGCTAGCCATGAATGAACTTGTCATTATTATGCATGAATGAGCTTAATGTTAATATTATTGATCAATATGAGTTTTGGATGTTTATTAGCATAATGATTATTTGAATCGTTTTATTTGTTTTATCTTTTATCTAGCATTCATTTGAGGGTGTTAATATTACTTTAGCCTATTCCGCATTTGTTTTACAATTTAAAGTCGTATTTCCGGTGAAACTTGTATTAAAGTTTATATATAAAAGGAAAGCAGTCGATGACGAAACGAGTCGCTTATTGACCCTCACTCTGGGGCGTCGTATAGGTTAACAGTGTCGAGGTTTACTAGTGCACAATGAAAGCTGAGAATAGAGACAACGAGTCTCCCGTTACAAAAGATTAGATACAATTAGGGGTGGATACGAACCGACCCACTTGAATTCGAATTTGAATTTTTTTCAACAGTATTCGAATTCGTAATTATCGTATACTAAAATTAGATTAGGAGTCGATTGACTCACCACTCTGATATTCGAATTCGATTCGATATTCGTCATATTTTATATTTGAGCTCGAAATCGAATTATAATATACATATTTTTATATAAATTAACAAAATATCTATACAAATATTCGAATTTGAATGTTGCAGTCTGGTCGAACTTCGAATCCGGTTTGCCATTCGATTTATAGCCGAATGTCTTATAATTAGATTAGAAATCTTTCAATATGGTGAGTTAGAATTCGAATATTTGTACATATATTTTATTAATTTATGAAAAAAATAACATATTAAGTCGATTTCGAGCTCCAATATAAAATATAACGAATATCGAATCGAATTTGAATATTGATAGAATGTTATTGAATCTAATTTCAGTATTCGATTCGAATACAAATACGAATTGGAATAATGTTATAAAAATTAATTTACATTCGGTTCGGTTCGGTTCGGTTCGTTTCGGCCACTCTGGTAGATACAACTAACTCCGCAACGCTAAAAACGGAAGGAGGTATTATTTACAATCTCTTATTCTCTTAAATCCACTCGTCCCACGTTAGTAACAATCTTGATTCAATTCCACACAAAAAATGGACCAAAACCCCAGAAATCAACAACAAAAAACCATTCTTGATACATTAGGTGAAGAAATAGTCAGAATAATCACACCAGTCTCAATTTGTATGTTTTTGGTAGTTATTTTGGTATCTATATTACAAAATGATTCAGATTCTACAGGCCCTTCAATTTCCACCATAGCTACTATAGCATATGATGAAAACATTTCAGACACTTTATGGGACAAATTCAAAGGTGCCCTTTTGAATTCTTTAGTATTTGTTGCAGTTGTTACTGTAGTAACATTTTTCTTGGTACTTTTGTTTTACCTCAGATGTACTAAGTTCTTGAAATATTATATGGGTTTTAGTTCTTTTCTTGTTTTGTGCTTTATGGGTGGTGAAATAGCTGTTTTGTTGGTGCAAGATTTCGACTTTCCGGTGGATTGTGTTACTTTTATGTTTGTATTGGTTAATTTTAGTGTGGTTGGTGTGTTGGCTGTTTTTATGTCGAAGTTTGCGATTTCGACACCAAGGTATTTTAGTTTGCTGATTGGTGTGTTGGTTTCTTATTGGTTTACTTTGTTGCCTGAGTGGACTACTTGGGTGCTTTTGGTTGCGATGGCGTTGTATGATCTTGCAGCGGTTTTGTTGCCTGTTGGACCTTTGAGGATTTTGGTTGAGCTTGCTATATCTCGAGATGAAGATAGGCTTTGGCCAGGCCTGAACCTAGTTCCAGCCAGGAGGACATGGTGTGATGCAAGAGGGGTCTGGAGGAAGGGGGTGAGAGGATTCTGGGGTGATGGAGCAACTCGGGCTTTGAATATGGGGTCAGAAAGGAAGTCCGATGAGAGTTTTCATGGTCAGTCTAAATCCATTGGCGGTAGTAACTTGGGTTCGGGTTCGGGATCAAGTTCAACTCAATCAGTTGTTCATCAGAGGGACAGGAGTTTAGTTGATGCTGAAGAGGGCAGGGCCATCGACCCAGATTCTGAGCTTGCTGCACCGCTGATTCAGCACAGAATTAATGTCCGTATGAATTCCCATGACGGGCCAGATGAAGCTTTTGCTCTCGAGGGAATTGGATTGGCTACTTCTGGTGCTATTAAGCTGGGACTGGGGGACTTCATTTTCTATAGTGTATTAGTTGGTAGGGCTGCAATGTATGATTTTATGGCCGTTTATGCTTGCTACCTTGCAATTATAGCTGGTCTTGGTGTCACGTTGATGCTTTTAGCTTTCTATCAGAAGGCTTTGCCTGCTCTACCGTTCTCTGTGATGCTAGGTGTGTTATTCTATTTGTTTACACGTCTGTTACTGGAAGAATTTGTTGTACAATGTTCAATAAATCTTCTGATGTTCTAGAAGTAATTGATTTAAGCTATCTTTGTCACCAGCAACCAAATTTGTAAGACTGAATTGTTGAGTTCAATAGATTGGGCCTCTTCTGTTAATATCTGCTGCTAAAGGCTTGTACATGTGCTTTAGATTCTACTGTTACGGTCGTAACGAATGATTATGATGTTGGTTTTGCTATAGTGTCTTATGATTTTAATAGTTCACACTTCACAAATATCGAAAGTGGTGACCTCTCTAATTTCCATGAAGCCTCTCTCAGTGATTGTTGGTACTTAGGGGTTATTCACTTAAACATATCGAAATACATAGATGCCTGGCCTCATCTTGCTTTGCCAAAGTTTGACTTTTATGATATACTAGTAAAAAGGTTTGCACGTGCTAGTTTTATTGCGTGCGCGTCATCTTTTGTTATAATTATAAAAGGTAATAAAAAAAATTTAATAGGAAACAAAATTATTTAAAAATAAATTTTAAAGAGTAAAGGGTATCATTTTTTGAAAGCTATAGAATTACGAAACCTGAAAATTTTATATGTTCTACTCAAATAATAAAAAAAATCTCCTTTCTTTTTTCTTTTGTTTATTTTGGAAGTTAATATTTCACTGCAATCCTATCCTCATCACGATCAATTAAATCTATTTTCGATTGTTATTGCTATTTTTTTTTATTGTGTTACAGAGTATATAATAGTAACCAAAACTGTGGAATTTATATAATGGATTAAAAAATGAAATAAATTACTCCCTCCATTCTACAAAGATTGTCCAATTTTGACTTTTTACTTTTTCATATATATTTTTTTATGTTTTATAATACTTGATGAAAAATATATTAATGAAAAGAATTTAATTTTTCTTTTTTATTGATATATTTTTGTAAAATATTATAAAGCATGAAACAAAAATATATACGGTCAGTTGTATGAAAGTAGAAAAAGTCAAAGTGAAGCGATTTTGGGATGAATGTAGCATAATATATGAAAAGGAATAAAACCATTAATAAAATTTCATAATTGTAACAATAAACTAAAGTTAGTCTCCTTAACTTAGAAACTATATATACTACGAAGGATTCTCGATAGGAACCATTTAGTATGTGTTAAGTTGAAGCTCTTAACCAATTATCAGTTACTTTGTTTATAATGAGTGTATATTATTATAAATTTATGATAAAATATACTGGTGTGATTCTAAACTTAATATATTAAAATATTGTAAAATAATACTCCATATAATATATAAATTATTAAAATATTATAAAATTTCAATGAATATTTTAATATTAATTTCTTTTATTAATATTTTTTTAAAATATTACATGAAAGAATAGTAAATTGTTGCAATATATTTTGAGAATAATACCAATTGCTTTAAATAAATATTTGAAATTGATATATTAAAATTAAAATTTTAAAATAAATAAAATTTACCATTAATATATTTTATTACATTAATTTATATTTGATATATATTAGTTATTCTTATTATCTTATATGAAATTTGTAAGATAATTATTAAATTCTCTAAGATACGAACAAGTAATTGAATCTTTCAAAATAATTTATTTCGTGTCGTTCTTTCCCTACATTCGTTGAACCATCTAAATTAATTCCGCCGTCGAATGAACCGCATAGTTTTTGAAAAGTATATATAGAAATGGGCGAATATTGTGGACGACAATTAACATTGTAATTTTGATTCCAAAAATTTGTGTATGACAATTAGGATATCAAAGTTTGTTTGTTTTCATTATTGAAAAGGCAAGCTGAATTCTTTTAGGGGTTGCTTTCCTAAAATTTCGCAAAATCGTTAGCCTTGACTTTTATTTTTTTATTTTTAGGGGTTACTTTTTATATATGTTATTTGCTTGGAATTCCTTATTATTCACGCCGCTATTTGAAAAATAATAGGGAAAGTAATTTAGGGGTGAAGATGATAGTTGAATAATTTTATAGGTGAATAATTTATTTTAGGGAGGTAGAAAAATATTATTTTTTATTTTTAGTGATTTAAATTTGGAAATCGATAAATTCATTTATTTATTATCTTGCGACGATTGTTGTAACGATTCGTTTCTTAAAATATAAAATATAAATTGGATGGCCAGAATTAATTTATTAGTCAATTGAATTAATTAAGTTGAATTGAATGGATTCGTTGAATTATAGTATTTAGAAAGGTATAGAGGGTGCACCGCAGATGATCTTGATAAGCTGAAATCTCCAGGTTTTACATCTAACTTCCAGATTTATCTTTTTGCTTTATGAATTATCATTCCATTCTCATACCACGAGTCTCTCAAAATAGCACTTTCTGATCCATTTTCAACTTTGAAGTTGTTATTGTGTTCTTCTATTCTCTACAGGAGGAAAATTAAAATTCCAAATGAAATTAAAGGAAGTAACATGCTTTCTGGTTTGATGGAGATACTCTGATGAAGGATCTCTATCTCTGCTTCCCGGTTATCCTGATCATCTGTTGTAGGCACATCCAGGGGAAATGGTTGTTACATAAAGACTTTAACCCACATTCAATTCTTCTTGAATCACATAACAGGACTCAAGTTCTGCTTGCATATATTCTTCTTCAAAGAATGTTTTCCTCATGATACCTCTTCTGTTTGTGTCTTCACTTTTGGAGTTGGGTAGGTGAAGGGAGGGACCTATTAGGATTCGAGATGACCATGATCAATTCAAGGCCCGGAAAGTGAGAAACTATATTTGAGATCATAGCATCCTCAACTGCAACTACTTTAAAGCTGCCCACTCGTTAGCTTTCCAGAACCTGCGATAAAGCTGTAATGTTCTATCTGTTTCAAAATGCAAATATATTATTTTAATAATGACTTCCGGCCTTCTCCTTAGATACTTATTATATGTTTTTCTCCATCCCCCAATATTTTATTTTAATTTAATAGCACTGCATTACTATTTGGCTATTTATGCATTCCAGATTCTCTTGGCTTGTTGGTGTTGCATTGTAGTCTTTACACACTGTGCCGGAGATATTAGTTGTTAATTCACGTCAGTCGTTATCAAATCATATTGAAGAGACATGTAACCTCAATGTATTTTAATTGCAAAAATCGAACGTCATGCGAGTCCATAATTTTGAGCATCCATCAGCTTCTAACTTTATGAATGTTTGTATTTTTTTTAGTCTAGTCTCTTGTATACTGCATTTGTTAACTAGGTCGTTGATATGTTTTCTGATCATGTTGCATTGTTGATGACTTTAAATTTAATTCAGACACATGTTAGTGGTTATTTTCTTCTCGAATCCTTTGCTTATGCTATTAATCTATATTTACGATTGTTGCAGGGACAATGGTGAGTCCTGCAGGTTGCCGATGAACCGTCGATGTTAGGTTTGTAAGATCATTCCCTGTCCTCCGTCGGTATATATACCCATGATCCTTAGGGTTTTTTTATAGCTAAGATTAAAATAATTCTCAACCCCCTCCCCCTACCAATGAGATTCGAACCCTTGAAGAATTGACCTCAAACGTCAAGGATGCTAGCTCAACAACTATAGACCATTTTATTATCTCGATCCTTTTGCTGTTTTAGTCTTTCACAATTTGAGATTGGTGTTTTTCTCTTCATCACTTAATTCTTGGAAGTTAATTAAATGATTGTTATGCTTGATTTAAATGCTCTAAATTGATTAACTATTATGCCTTCATCGATAAACATAATATTGATTTGAATAAAATTTAATGTCAATATTAAAGTATATTGAAAATATTATTATTTGATAATTTTTCTAAAATATTATCTGTGAGAAATAAAAGTATTTGAATTTAATATTTAATGCGTAGAAAAATTCAAATTTAAGCATGACAATCTATTGAGGGATATAGGGAGTATTAGATCATTAACTTGTCACTTTTTATTTCAATTATTTGTAATGTAATACAAAATGTCATTATAATAATTTAGATATATATTCTTTAATAGTAATTTTTTAGACTAGAAAAATTATTTTTTCAATTATAATTGAATAATTATCATACAAAATTTTTTAGTATGAATATGAACTAATTCATTGCATTAAAATGGGAATCTTGTTGTGTGTATATGATAAAATTAAAAAAATCAAATGCAGTATTATATCAAACACTTTTATCTGTTGGTAAATATGTTGAGTATTTTTATATAATTGGACCAAGATATTGATAATGAACATATGGTTATTAGCATACGTATGAAAGTGTTATGAAATTTTTAGGCAAAAATTTAAGACTTATTAATTATTGAATTGTTTTAGGAGTCTTTTGTAAAATTTTAGAAACAAATTTTTTCACCAATATAAAATATTATAATAAGGGTAATATAATAATTAGTAGTATAAATGGAAAGAAACACAACTCACACTTTTATAATTAGGTAAAAATTTAAGACTTGTTAATATTAAATTGTAATAATAGTCTTTTTTAAAATTTTAAAAACATATTTTTCCATCAATAGAAAATATTATAATAAGGGTAATATAGTAATTAGTGGTGTGAAAGGAAGAAACACAACTCACACTTTTATAAGTAAGAGGATATATAGATATAGATTAAAATGAGCATTATATCTATCTATAGGCTTAAAGATGCACAATATTTGTAAAATATTGCACTACGCCTCGCTCATGTTAACTTTGGTTTTAACGGAGACTGCGCTCCACTTGTCTAATGACCAAGTATGATTACGTATAATTTTCCTTAAATCTTTATTAAATGATAAATAACGTATAATATCCTAAGTTATTTTGGTTGATATTTTGATCATGAATAATAAAAATTAAAATTTATTAAACAAGTCGGATTAAAGCAAGCTATATCCCATGTATGATTTTAAAATTAATTATTTTATTCGTGTATACTTGCTCTACAGATTTGGACTTCAAAAAACACTTTCAAAGAAAGAAGCCCTCATATTTCCATGTGTAGGTTACCTCAATTTCGTTCGATAGTTCAAGATGTATACAATAATCTAGTCGGCCCCGGTCCGGCCTCTAACGAACGAACGGACGGTGAACAAGCTCAACGGCCTGGGAAGCTCTTAACGCGCCCCGCCTGCTAAGGGTACCTGCCCCTATTCTGGCTCGAAAACCACTTTTAAAATGGCCGACGCATCGTTTATCACCTGAATTCGCATCTACGTTTGGTTCCTTTATAATAAATGAATAAATAACGATTTCACCATTTAACAAACGGCATCGCGAAGCTAAACCCGGCATTCACACGCTTGTTAAAACCAACTACAATAGAACGCTCATATCAGAAGAATCTACAGAACGTTGATAAACGGCATCATTGCGCCAATCCAGCATAATCCGTTATTTCGCACAAACGCATTATAAAATCAAACGCTACTCACGCTATACAACAAATCAAGTATTTTGGTAATAAACGCGGGTACTGCTAATCAAACGTTACCAATGCTTACGGCCATGTAAAGTAAAAAACCACTGGTAGGTCTATAAGAGGATAATACCTTCCTTCATTTCTCACAATTCACAATCATTCAGGAAGCTAAACTCAAAAAGAATAAACAAGCAATTCAAAAATCTAATATCAAGAATTATATTGAAAATTTAAGGATTCTATCTCAAGGCTGGCTTGTTTTCATTCCAATCTATAACTACAATCCTAGCACCAGCCCTGTTCAAGATATTTACCAACTTTTATAAATTTATATTTTTTTGCCTTTTAAATTAATGGCACCAAACCTAATCTTGTAAATGTTTAACGACACGGCACTAGGCGGATGATTTATCGATACTAACTACCCATTATTAACCTCAATCTAGGCGCCATTGATACTACTAATGAAAAGGAAAAAAACTTCATGGATTTGGAAATATCATTTTTAACGAACTGTGGAAAACAAACTCAACTCTCAGATAAATTGTAATACCTACCGCTGAAACCGGCGGGTAAAGTGGGGAACCGTCATCTTGCTGTACACTTCAAGAAGTCATGCATCAACAAAGATAGCGGGAGGCGCACACAAGCGAACTATCATATCCAAACCCAGTTAACTTTTTCAGCATCTTGGCTTATGCGACGAAACGCTTTTAAATTCCAGAATCGGGTAGTTCTTGCCTTTGACCCACGTGATGGATGGCTTTTACTAAATGGATTCAAAATGTCGTTAATCCTCGAAGCTATACGTATCCTCGTACTACTCTTTTTACTTAACCTACGCTTAAATATTTTAAAAACGAAAGAGAGCTTCTGCAGAATACGAATTCCGCTTTTATAAACGGGTTTGACTGCTGATATTTGGTACCTTGATTTTGATATAACGCGCCAGAATATCGATCGATCAAGATCGGGTCTTCGCAGCGGAGAATTATATATTTTAGATCGATCGCTAAACATAACAATATTCAAATTTCGGAAGCGTATAATGCAATGCGTTAATGATTACAAATGTTTAAATAAGATTACTTCAATTTCATTTGATAACGCGTCCTGGCTTAATACCGTCAGAATCAAAAAATTAAAGGTTTCTTATTAAACCGGATTTTTAGTGAACTTTTTTCATGTTGGGGATGTTTATGTCACGCCCTTCAATTAGTTGCTAAAGATGGAATAAAAGCTCGCTTTGGGACGAGTTTATTTTACTCAATCTCGTGAAGCCGTTAATTTTGTTGTTAATGGCGGGTAAGAAGACATGAATATAAAAATGCATTGAGGCTTCCTGCAGTTAAGTTTAAGAAATTAATTTTGATCAAACTGGGATTTAACCTCGACTTATTTATCTACTGGGGCCATATATATGGGGAGCAAGTGAAAGAAATCTCCGATTTTTATGGTAAGATGTATCCATTGGGTATATTATGACCACTCACATATACCAATTGGGAAAACATTGTTATGAATTACTTAAGTTTTTGTGAGCCCACTTAAAGTGATTATACTAAAGTTTTTTCAACTCAATACGAGCCAAACATCATCTCGCTTTAGAATGTGCTCTGATCTCCATCCATAAGATCAAACATGAAACGATTTATGTCACAGAGATAGATCTCTGATTACAAGATAAGCTTTTTAAAATATTTTCATCCCATCCACATTTATACGAATCGCAGATAACTTTTATCCTAACGCTAAATTGTAAAAGCATTTTAATTTCTCGTGTATGTGAAATCGTATTATGAATCTTTACTACCCTTTAATCCAAAACTAAAGAGTTTCGATGCGTTCAAAATGGAAAGACGTGAACTATATATGTATAACACGTATATCAACACTAATCATGCGACAAGCGCCACACCTTCAAGTAGTGTTTGTGTCCGCACGGAGTTAAAATACGAAGTCAACATGATCACCTTAAAAATGCGTTACAACCTTTAGTGAAATTGATCCAATCGCCCACAAGACACCTAACGAAGTTAACTCAATATTTATCTACTAACTTTGAATCGAGTCAATATAACGATAAAAATCCTTTGATATATTTAAACTGCTGTGCCAGCTTTTGCCTCGCTTCCGGTCTTACCAAGATGGCAAAAAGAAATATTTTCTATCCCTATGTCGATTACCAGCCGCTGAATCCGCATTTAGCATGGCGGCTTACAATACACTCAAAGACGCCAAGACTTACAAGCTCGCCAGACAAGTGACGCTGCCAAGATCAAGGATCGGATTCGCCGTCGGTGTTATTGTGGGATTTAAAGATAAAGACAACAATGAAAAGCGAAAAAGATGTTCATGATCTTATTGACATTGAAGAAGAAATTGAAGAAGACGGCACAGAGCAACACAATAGACGCTTGAAAAAGACTCCGACAAAAGTTAAGAACCCCGAGATGAACTAACGCACGACGATTAGAATCAGTTTCAGAATCCTAATAACTTTTTATTATTGACGGAAACTCATAAACTCCTGGCCCGCACGAGTATAAACCGCGACGGTTCAAATAATAAAATGTTCTTTATTCCATACAATGACTCTATTGTTTTTAAACTTATCGATTTAAACTGCATCGCTTAATCCGAAAATACAAAAAACGCCAAACTTTCTCGCTAGTTTTAAACGGTACCGTTTATTTATAACGAACACGCGTTTAAGCCGAAAATGGACGACTCAATTGAAACACACCTCAATCTTCAACCCAAAAACCAAAATTCTCTCAAACTCAATCTTCAATTCTATAAATCATCTTTCAATTAGTTAATTACATTATATTAGTATCAATTTGCTAAATGGCACCAAAAAAGAGCCTCCCAAAAAACAGAAATTGTTGAATTGCAAGAAATCAGCAGGAGGAGTCCCAACATTTAGGTCATCACACCTACATCACCACCACAAGAGAAGATGGTGGGTGCAAATGGCCGGCGTTCAGGCAGAGTGGAGGGTACTTCATGATACGATGGGACGACTACGGCGAGAATCGCCGCCGTCACGGGCAATCTTTATTCCACCTTGATCATGCCAAACTTAGTACATTTACTACTTTTACTAGTAATCGGGTATCCCGCTATCAGGTATAAGTTTTATGAACTGGCCGACCGCGTATAATGATATTTGGTGGAGCGCCACATCGGTACATTTATGAGCACGGTGTATTATAACGGAAAACGCATTTAATAAAAACATTTTGCATGCCATTGGGCGCGGATGATTACCGGTGCGGACGAAGACTAATCGGGCCGGTCACATTACAAGAATGCGAGCAAGAGTTTAACAACAATCGTAGAAAGTTGTTAAGGCATATGGTATGTTATCAATTTGAAATCTGGTGATACAAAAAACTGTTTCGGAAGTCGATCCACAATCTTTTTGCCATCTACTAGTCAAGATCCGAACTAAGTTGTTTGCATTCGCTTTTGTTACGCGCCTATATTGAATTTACGTTAATACGCCACATCTGATACTTAAAACATACGCTTTCTTCATCAAAGCGGGAGTTTAAGTCAACCCCTTCAATATGGTACGATTATCTCTCATTTGTTGGGCTTAATATCAAAGGGTTCCTATTGAGAATGTAGATGGTTGATTTTTAAGCATGACTCTGAAATGGGCCGCAAATCATCGACAGCTGCGAAGCCTTTTATGATTGTGGTATCGCGGCCTTCAATGCCAGAGCGTGGTTCAACATTTAAAGGATGTTCAAGATGAAAGTGCTGGAGTGTTCAACAATCGCTACTCCCCAAAGTGGACGGCAGTACTCTCCTACCGCCAACACCGGCTTAAGTTTGACCGAGCCTCGAGTATGGTCCTCCTCGCTCCTCGAATCATCCGATAATTTATGTCAATGCTGAATCGATTAACGCCAACATGCGCAAGCCGCTCAAGATAACGCAGAAAGATCGTGTCGATATTAAAAAATGGCGTCAGAAGCAGTGAGAGGTACGACAAGGAACAGAGCGTTACGGTAACGCCGAGCGCGAGCGGGCGGCAGAGTTATGAGCAAATGCGATCGACTCAAAACATGTTTCCATGAATAATGGCTTTAATATTGATTATATCGGGATGCTTAAGATCTCGAACAATTTAGTTTTTATGTTACGATCTACTTATTTTCTAATTTCGAATATTAATATGTTCCGATTTCTCGTGATTTGGATTACACTTTAATTGTTGTTAATGCCAGATTATTTGTTTTAAATTGAATACTATTGTATTTCGTTGAACATCGCCCATTTTTCGATTAACGCCGCATTCGCACGGGTGCCGCATCATCAGCATATTGGGCATCGAATATCTGATCGTTATTAACGCTGCACCGCTTTAATGCACGGCACCACGCACAATGTTTATTTTATTTCCAAGAGTTAA
Organism: Lithospermum erythrorhizon; assembly: GCA_019722365.1. Taxonomy (NCBI): domain Eukaryota; kingdom Viridiplantae; phylum Streptophyta; class Magnoliopsida; order Boraginales; family Boraginaceae; genus Lithospermum; species Lithospermum erythrorhizon. The sequence goes on along the minus strand of JADFUC010001682.1, from coordinate 695 downwards.
CGCTGCATCGCTTATAAACCCGGCACTATCAGCACAATCTGATCGTGCTGAACTGGCTCCGGCCGAATACTCCAATCATCGGCGTTGCTCGAATCGCTTGGCTGCCCAACTCGCCCCGGCCTCAGTCTCCACTTATTACGGGGTCGGGGCCGCTCGCTGGCCCAGTGGGCCTGCAATAACTGGAAATTAATCAAGCGGGTCAGCCCCGGACGCCCACCAAGACCCGACATTCGATAGCCATGTCTAGTTCAAGAATCTGGCTTCAATTCTGACTCAGATAACTATAGTGCCCAAGACTACCTAAAAGTTATTAATCAACTTTAATATGGAGCAATCTGGATTAGAATGGAAACTGGACGTACACTAATATCACTAATAGTGAGCCGGACGATCTGCTTTGCATAATTCTCACTAACACAACCAAGAACCTGCAAAGATCTCCATTATACAAACATAGATTCTTCTATTCGAGTTTGGGTCCAATTGTGATTATGAGGCATGCGCTCAATCACTTTTTCGAACATCGAAATCAAACTGGTTTAGTTACAATACATTATGTTTTAGCTTTCCTTATTCTCTTTATTTTTTAATATAATCTATTTATTTTATTGTTTGATATTTTTAAATAAAATCTTGAATTTCTTGCAGATGGCTATGGATGATGAGCAATACGTAACTGAACGAAGTATTACCAG